>ML797856.1:48575-59477 GCA_009831015.1 Picea engelmannii
GAACAGGAGAGGATCCCTTCCATAATAGGATCCATTGTATGGTGTTTCCCTACCTCAAGGGTTTTGGATATTTCTTGTGTTCATGGTTATGGTGAATGGTTTATGGTTTATTCTTGGTTATTTATGAAATATATTTGTAGATCTGGTTCAGGTTCTTAACAAGTGGTATCAGAGCACTTTCCTTGGCCGGAGTTGTGGGCAACTATTTTTTATTTTTGCAGATTTTTTTCGGAGCAGAAAAAAGAGGGCCGCGACATTATTGAAGTTTTCGGTATATTTCGGTGCAAATATTGCAGAAAAGGGTTGTATATTTGAGTTTCTCTCAGAAAAACACCCAATTTGAAAAAAAAAATCGTTCGAAACGGAGTCCGGAAGGTCAAGATATTGATGTTTTAAAATCTGCAAATTTTCAGGGTTTTTTCTGCGGACGGCGGCGCGATTTATTTTTATTTTTGTAGCAGTTGGAGGCCGAATTTTTCCAAGAAAGTTACAGATATGAGTTCCTCTCACAATTTTACCCAATTTCAAAAAAAAAATCAGCCAAAACGGAGTCCGGGAAGTGAAGTTATGAGCATTTTAAGTTCAGCAGTTTTTTAGGGTTTTTCCAGAAAAAGCCGCGATTTTCTGTCGAAGCATTGGAGAGAATGCATTGCAGATTTCGTCATTTGACTACAGAAGTGGAACGCTTCCGGATCTAAACAGGGAGGAATTGAGCCACTAAAGAGGGTGCCATCTCCCTTCGCATAGATGTTTCTATTGTAAAATTCCCTTGTTAGTCCAACTGAGCAGGGAAGCTTCTAATAAATAATTAGCATGATTTTTCCATCAGGTAGTTAACTAAATAAAAAGAAAAACAACGCTTGTCAGTCAGAAATAAAGAAGAAAGTTTCTTATTGTTGCTGTAAACAAAAATCACCCAGTCCAATAAAAAGGGTGTTTTCTTGCTGAAAAGACAATAGATGGCCATTTACTTCTCAATTCCAATATTGTTCTCTTTCATTCTGTGTGTATTTTGTATTGTGAAACATTTTATATTGTGCTGGTCTATTTTGTTGTTGCATTTTAAATTTTGCATATAGAATTGTGGATCGCCTATCTAGGTCTTACAAACGTATGCCCATTTACACACGATCAATAATTTTTAGAACTCCAAGATAAATACATTATTTTTTTCACGGTGACTCAACCATCACCGCTCTTTCTGTTGCCTTGCTTTACGAGAAGATCCTTTGCACTTTTTCCATTAGCACAAAACAACCCAAAAATACAACTTATAAATACTAAACTTCTTATTATGAAAGAACTATCTTATATTGTTCAAGGTTGAACCCTAAAACATTAGTTAAAATATTTAAAAAAATATATTTAATATTCAAAACCTTTTACCAAAACAAAGAAGCTCCACCTCTAAACAAATAAGTTATTAAAACATCCTCCACCCATTTTAGTTTACCAAAGCGATCCTCCCATGTGCATAATAAAAAGGATTCTTCATGTGCATAATGCTACTATCCTTTAATAAAGCCGATCCTTTAAAACATATGTCTTGAGATTAATGAAAGGAAGAATCCACTTTCATACCTCACGTGAATAACATAAACCTGAACCGTTCTCATAACACGACTAACCAGAGGTACCAGTCCCTCCATAAAACGTTGTTAGTGATTATCTGAGAATTATCCGCGCATATCACGCCTTCCTTGGGCTGTAAAAAGCGATGATCCACCCGTATCGCTCCTCCCATATACCTCAAAGAGAGATGAGCTCCAAATTAGGGCTGTCGTGCCTCCCGGAATGTGTTGGGTGCGATGTTCTTGCCAATTCCACTCCACAGGAAGTTTACGAGTGAACTATCGCCCCCCTTGATAGGGATGTCTCACGATAGACACGAAAGTATCGCCCTCCTGCACTCGGCACATGGATATCCTTGTGTCGGTTTCCGTAGAAACTTTCCCTCACACCATGAAATTGGATGCTCTTTCTTGTGCATGCAAGATCTCGTCCAATGGCTCTCTTGAGCTTACACAAATTAGCTCGGCTCAGTTAACCTGCTTTGATATCTAGTGACCAAATTCTCTTCTCCTTCGCTCTCAAATCCTTTAACTCTACGCATTGATACTACTTGTTAGGCAACTCAAGCATAAACATAACAAGATTTTAATGGCAAAGAAAATAAAACCAAGAACAAATCAGAGACAACATCAATCACACAATTGACAAAATGATTTACGTGGAAACCTAATACGGGAAAAACCACGGGGCAATGATAATCAATAATTTTATTATTCAAGGGAGAATTACAATAGCCAAACATGAATACAACCATCCTCTCCTATATTCCCACACACTGTGCTACACTACATTGCTCATTGCTCACTTCACCTTTATGGGTATGCTCGTATAAATAACATCTCTCAAACAGTGAGACAAACCGATTATAATATGATCCACCAATTACACAAATTGTTCATTGTAGTGTGCATGCATGCACATTCTAAATTTAGTTGATGTTGTGTTTATGCATCCACATGGGAAATTAGTTGGCACGTTTTCAACAAGCATGAAGGTACAAATGACAATAGCATGGAGGTAGTGAGGTGCGAATGGTAATGGAAAGATGCTCAAAGGAACTAAATTTTCCCAATTATATTTTCATGTTCCCAACTTGACACTTGTTATGTTGGGAATTATCTTGGTTCCACATGGATTCCCTCACAAGGTGATACATTCCTCAACATAATGACTTATGATATATTTAAATATCCATACTATACATTTTTGGGAATATTAATAAAATATTCCTTTGGGCTTAAGCCCCTTAGATTAGCCCCTTTTTCCAGACTCTTAGCCCCCCTTTCCCATTATGGTGGGGTTTTTCCCCTCATACTCTTTTACATGGTTGGTCTGTAATAATGATGTTATTTCATTAAAACTAAGTGTAATTGCATTTTCTAAAAATAGTTTCATTAGTCTTTTAACGTTTGGCTCACCAGCCCAATAACCATACAAGAACTCTGACCCTAAAATATCCCGATTCATCATTCTATATGTAAAATTAGATTTATATTTACAATGGAGTTTGAACTAAGTATATTAAATGTACTTTCTCTGAACTCTGACCCTAAAATATCCCGATTCATCATTCTATATGTAAAATTAGATTTATATTTACAATGGAGTTTGAACTAAGTATATTAAATGTACTTTCTCTATTGTAATAAGATGTGAAGGTTAAAAGCATATTGATATTTTTACTTTGAATTTATGTCTCTATAAATCTTTGATGGTTGAATGACATTTTGGATTGATGTTTTCAATCATAATGCTGCGTAGCTCGATGGGATTTTGGTTGACATTTTTTGACTTGAAATAAAATTCTCGTGGGAAAGATTTGATGGTGCAATATGAAGATGAGAGGCTTGAGGATTTGATTCTTTGCATCAAAGGAATTCTAGAGTTCCGTGGCATTTAGGAAAAAGTTGTGGGTATTAATCGTGACGTTTGGAACTTGGATTATCTAGTAATTCTCTTTAGAAATTAGAATGGTTATTTGAAATTAGTAAAAAAAATTGAGGAAAAATGAAAAATATCTCATTGAAAGTCACTGTGGGAAAATTAAACGTAGTGGCTGAGCTCAATTACATTAATGTTGATTATCTAAGGAAATGTTGATCCCTGGTGCTTCTTTTTTATGTGTTGAGATTTATATGTTCATATTATTTGCTTTTTATATTTATCTTTTGTTTTTTAACATATTAATGTAATTCTATTCTTTTAACATTTTTTAATTTGTGGTATTTTTAATGATTCTGTATAATCCTTTTATGTGAAAACTTTTTAGTATATTCCCTAGGAATCCAAGAACTTTTTATGAAACTTCAATGAACAACTTTTTACATTGAAGGCCCTTTTTAATGATAATCGTTGGTGGTTGAAGGTAAATTAATGATTTTTTTTTATACATTAATGATAATGGAATTAAAAAAAAAAAAACATTGTGTGGATGTGAAATTTTTTTAGTATATTCCCTATGAATCCAAGAACTTTTTATGAAACTTCCATGAACAACTTTTTACATTGAAGGCCCTTTTTAATGATAATCGTTGGTAGTCGAGGGTAAATTAATGATTGTTTTTTTTATACATTAATGACAATGGAATTTTAGAAAAAAAAAAACATTGTGTGGATTTGTATGGATGATTTTAGGTTATATATTAATAATAATGGAGTTTTATAAAAAAAATAGTTGTCAATTTGTAGGGATGATTTTAGGTATTTATACAATTAATGTGAAGATGGTGTAATAATATGAAATGTAAGAAAACACATTTTCTTTTAGAATATATAGTTTTTATTTTATGGAAATTTGGTAGGATTGCGGAAATCGGTTTTCTAATAATGGTTTGTTACTTATTTTACAAAATATAATGTATATGTTTATATTAAGACAACAAGTTTTAACTATATTTAATGAAAAGAATTTATTGAAAAAAATTGTACAATTGTAGAGAATAGTTTGTACATGTGTACAATTATTTTTTCAAAATTTGTAAGGTCAATTTTTTATTTAAAAAAATTAATAAATTCAACAAAGCCCTAAAATTATGAGGTCAAGCAAAGGGTTTGAGGGTCTTGTTGGCACTCAGTTTTGTTATTGAAAAAGCACTTAAACCTTACCATTTTGGTCTCATTTTTGTCACATTTTCATCCATTTTGACCACATTTTCCTACCATAAAGACATATAAACACATACTTGGTATTTTGCTATTTTGTTTTTAATTTATAGAAATTAATAAAGTTAAATGTTTAAAAGTTTTGGTTTTATCAACATTTTCATATTTTCATGCAGTTATGGTAATTTCTCCTTCGTTAATATGGTTGCAATCGGTTCCATGTAAATCACAAATATTGGTTTTGATCTTGGTCATCATGTGATGATTAGTTTCCCATGGATTTGAGCGAGCTCAAACAAAAGGGTTCGGTCAACACTCTAGTCAACGCGGTGCTAGAAAAGAAGATAACATAACAACAAAAATAAACAACGATCTTCAGACGCAATTTCTGGATTGGTGAGGACAAATTTAAGAATTCCAGGACATGGGTTCTGTGCAAAACATGCACAATTAGGTCACACACTAACAATTCTTTAGAATGTGTTTGGGGTGGAGTGTATGGTTGTTTCATTGAAGAGGATCAACCCATATTTTTTGTTGTGGACGTCTTCTTCAACATCCCAGTCAATTGGAGGGCCCCCTTGCTCTGGTTCATGTTAGACTTGTAAATTTATGTGCACACCTTTGATTTTCTATAGCTTTCCATTTTGTTAATTTTTCTTACTCATTTGTTTATAGACCAACATTTTATTCTTTAGACTTAAACTCGTATTTCATTTTTGTTTTCATTTACAACTTTTAGTTGATTTAATTAGTAGACGTGTGTGTTAAACATTCTTACAATATTCAAATTTCACAAGTCATCAAAGTACTGTTGCAAGAGCCAACACTCATTAAGGCAATACAACCTTGTAACATGATTTTCTACCAGTGGGACTATGATAACTTTATATTGGAAGAATTATAATTTAATTTAGAATCTTTTCATTTTAATGTGTGTTAAGTATTCTTTTCAATCTTTAACTTTCACAAGTTAACATAGTATTGTTGCCAGAGCCATCACTCAATGAGGCAAAACAACCTTGCAACCTGATTTTCCACTAGTGAGACTGTGATAACTTTAGATTGGAAGAATTAGATTTTAATTTAGAATCTTTTCATTTGAATGTGTGTTAAGTATTCTTTTCAATCTTTAACTTTTACAAGTTAACAAAGTATTGTTGCAAGAGCCATCGCTTGTTGAGGCACTGGAATCTTGTAACCTGATTTTGTTCTTGTTTTTCAATGAATCTTTTTCATATTTTGTTAACTCATGAGTTAGTATAGGTTTTAGAATAGGCTCTGATCTTGCACAAACTTTGTTTTTATCTCACAAGTTTACACCCCTGGATTGATAATTAATGTTCAAAACTTATGCAAATAAGTTGTCCAATAGGCCTTAACATAATAAAACATTTTTTTAAAGTTTATAGATCTCAACCTAGTGCAAAATATAACTTGTTTTAAAAATGCATAGGGTAATAAAATATACAACATAAATGATAGAACTCTATATTTTATAATTCTTATATTTGTGTCAAAAAAAAAAATGCATTTAAAAAAAACATATTTGGAACCTTCATTATGAGATGCATATATGTGTGTAGTTTCATTGTTGATGAATTTCTATAACCTATTTAAAAATAACATAAAAATGGAGACATTACATGAATTAGAAAAATGAAGTTCTTTTATTGATATAGCTTGAACCACCAAGGTTGTCATACTAAAGCTAAAGATGAATCATCCAAATTAGCAAGCATGTAATGTAAGTTTTAAACCTATGAAGTAAAGAAATGTATACAGATTCTAAGAAAAACATAAATTAATCAATGACTCACACATATAATACACAAATATTTACATTGGAAACCCTTAAGTGGGAGAAAACCAGCCTTGGTGCCACACCTCTCAACTCTTCATTTTGTTAATTTCACCATTTTCTATAAAATATACACACAATATTTTAGGTATTCCACAACTACCAAAACCCTAATCCCTTAATCCAGGATTAATTTAGAAAACTACTGAAAATAACAAAAAATGATAAAATAGAAAAAAATGCCCAAAAAACAAATTTTGGGGTGTTTCTATGAACGCTTTCATCTCTCAGCTATCGCCCAGAGTCGAACGCTCCACGTAACCAATGGGGGAAATCCTTCCCACCCCCTTGGGACCACCCTAGGAAAGCGCCTGACACACACACCCAAAAAGAGAGACAAGTTATGGTATTATTAGACACAATCGTCAAATTTGACGCACCCCCCCACACACATGAAAATAATATAACACTTGCCCAACAAGTGGTGAGAAATATCAATCTTGCAAAAAAGAAATTTAATTTCAAGGAATGCACACACATATTAGAATGCGTGTGTGTTCCATTTACAACAAATAAATCCTTCATACTTTTTAAACATATATTTAAAATTTGTCATCATCCTTTTAGAAAAGAAAAAATTCAACACTAAACACTTCCTTGAAGGCATGAGCACATAGTTTCCTCGCCTAACCATGGTGAAGGCCCCCAAACCTATCCCCCTTCGTAAAACCTTTTGATGGTTCCCATAATCTACTTAGAGGCCAAATATCCCCTATACATGCATGTGTGATGGTTTGAGGTCCTATCCATGGTATTTGAGACATATAAGCTTCATTTAGGGCCTAAGGCTATTGCCTTCATCCCCCACTATGATGAAGGCCTCGAGACCCATCCACTTTGCATAAAACATCCTAATTAATGGTGCCCATATCGAAATCAATGTCAAAAGAACCCTTAGAGAGGGTCTGAGTGATGGCTTGAGGCCTCATTCATGGTGCTTAAGACTAGGAATCTTCATTTACGACTTTACCCCTCATATTGTATGAGAGGTAAACTTGGTTTTGTTCGGGTTGGTGTGATGATTCTATCCTTCCAAAGGTTATAATATTGGTGGAGGTTGCTTCAATTGTGCATTATTTTCTTCATGGACCAACATCATGGTGATAACCTAGTCATGTTCTAGTCACTTTCACTTTGTGTTACATAGTTAGATCATGAGTGCCCTCTAATATGGTGATGTACTTACCTAGTGTTTTCCTACTTTCAATCACATTCCATGTCCTTTCCATAATTTCACCTAGGAAATTTGTTTATTGAAAGCATGTTATCCCTTTTCCCTAGGTGAAATCCACTTCACACATACACTTTCATCACATCTCTACCTTTTACCTGGGTAAAATTCATGATTACCTTTGCATTTCACTTCATTCCATATCCTATAAGGCACATGGTAAATTTGGCCTATAATTCCATAAGTTTTATACCATACTAACCTCTCTAAATTCTCATATTTTCACTTTTTCTAGTGTGAACACACCTAAATGGTTTAGTATATTTTAATTAATTCCTACACTTTAGGTTGAGTAATTATTTATTGGCCTATTAGTACTTTAATTTTCTCATTATTCATTGAGGCTAATTGTCTCATTTGAATTTGTTAATTATTCACTAGAGAACACAAATTATTACATGCAGTACACAACTTATGTTATCATTTCCCCTTTTGGCACACATGGTGAGGCAACCCACAAAAAAAAAAAATTCTCCCTAGCCTCAATTTAACCTTGTTCACACATGCGAGCTTATCCACACCATATCCTTATCCTTTGGCATGAATTTTGATGAGGTTGTTGAGTATTGAGTTGACTAGGAATGTGCCCTAGGGTTTTGACCCTCCACCTCACCATTAGACTAATTTATTTCCATAAATAGAACACTTATCATGTCAATCAAGGGTTGGTAAACTTGCGAGGCACAATCTTCGTATGTGAGGGAATTAGCTTTGAAATTGATCTCCAATCCTTCAAGAAAGAATTCAAAACTTGAAAATAATCATCAACTTCTCCTTGAAGTATAGAAAGTGCAATCTAACATGATATTCCTTCAAATAAAATCTAGTTCCTTCAACCTTAGGTTGTTACAGTTCCATTGGTAGAAAGATAGGTTTCAAAGTGAAATGTGCCACAATGGTTGTGAGCTCTTTGAAACAATACTTTTTCAACTAGTGAATTTAAAGGTTTGAAAGAATGGTTTAACACACATGCATAATGAAAAGACTAATAAAACTTGAATAAAATCTAATTCCTTCAACCTTAGGTTGTCACAGTTCCACTGGTAGAAAAACAAGTTGCAAAGTGAAATGTGCCACAATGGTTGTGAGTTGTTTGCAACAACACCCTATCAACTAGTGAAGTTAAAGGTTTGAAAGAATGTTTCCTCACAAATGCAGAATGAAAATAATAACATAACTTGAATAAAATCTAATTCCTTCAACCTTAGGTTGTCACAGTTACACTGGTTGAAAAACAAGTTGCAAAGTGAAATGTGCCACAATGGTTGTGAGCTCTTTGCAATAGTACTATATCAACCAGTGAAGTTAGAGGTTTGAAAGAATGTTTTAGCACAAATGTAGAGTGAAAAAACTAACAGAACTTCAATAAAATCTAATTCCTTCAACCTTAGGTTGTCATAGTTCCACTGGTCGAAAAATGGTTTGCAAAGTGAAATGTGCCATAATGGTTGTGAGTTCTTTGCAACAATATTATGTCAACTAGTGAAGTTAAAGGTTTGAAAGAAGGTTTAGTCAAATGCAAATAATTTCAAAATAAAATCTAACTTCATCAAAGATCTAAATTTTAAATCAACTATAAATTTCAAATGGGAACTAAAATAAAACCTAAAATTCAAATCTAAAGATTAGAGTGTTGTTATATAAACAAAAAAGTGAAACAAATTACCAAAGAAGAATATGCATAAAACAAAGCCTATGCACAATAATTTACAATAGTGACATGGAACAAAGTAAGAGGGCCCTCAAGGCCTGTGTTACAACAAATTTTGCCTCACTCCATGCATGTTGCTTGGATGGCCTTCCAGTTCCCTCCGCAGACTTGAAGTCCCCCTTTTCTTCACTCCAGAGATAAAAATACATATTTTTGTACACATACATGCCCTACCAGTTAGACAACAAGCGTATACGCAGGTTGCTCCACTACATCCTGTATACATTGGATTTGGCGCTCAAAAATTAAAAAATGTTAGGTTTCCATGCCATGTCACATGATCCATGATCCTTGAACTTCCATATACTAGAAACGTTCCGAATTGACCCTTCAAATCCATTTGGAGGCTATAAATTGAGCCATATCCAAGCCTTTTTCAATGGAAAATTGAACATTGAGAGCAAAGACACTCTGGATAAATTTCACTTCATATTGAGTATACATCCCTTTGTCCTTGAAAGTCTGAAATTTTTGTGTTCAACCCATAAACTCTTCCTATTTTGTGATGGAGAGCCTCATTGACTCCTACATGTGAGATTTCCTTTGCAGAGGTTTGAAGTGGTGGATACCTAGTTGGAGGGACTTAGTTTCTCGGTTTCGATATGTGTCGCTATAGAAGTTTGTCACCTATGTACTTATGTTGATTACATTAATAGAAATACTCTTTTCTCATCCAATTGATATCTTGCAAATATTTGAATTACTTTCCATGGGTGTATTTGTCATGTATGTTAATGGATTATGTTAATTTATATGCTGACATTATATATCGTCACCACATGCTTGCGTATCTTTGTTGTTGAGGACAAGTTGTAGGTATAAATCTTTGGGTTGCATGCTCAACAATGGTCTTCTTCGAACGTCTGGATTGTTGGATCATGTTGTCATTGATGCCAATGGTTTGATTTATTGATGTCAAGTGATTGATTGATGTCAAGTGATTGATTGATTGATGATTGTTGTAATATAATATGTATTGTCCTTGATGAGAATGCATAGATGAAGATGGATCAATGAGTTGTCATTGATACATGATGAAGATGGATCGATGTGGTTTCATTGGTATATGATGCATTGTTGGAAAAATGTATAGATGACTCATTATTGTCTTATCATGATTGATAAGGTGCACAAACAGATGAACTCCAAAGTGGTCCCCTTATGGTGAAATCCCTCACAGGAAGACGCTTTGTGGATTGAGTTATCCTAGAAGATTGGTTGGAGGACCCATGCTCGTATGTGGAATAACGAGATGAAGATAAAACAAATTGTTGGTGAAACCATCCTATATGGATAGTGCTTGTCATGCCATTTCTGGTGGTATGTGGAATGCCACATAACTCCTCATGGTTTGAGAGTTATGGCCTTACGAAGATGAAGGACCCCCACATGAAGGCTTGAAGCCCCCAAGGTCAAAGAAGTCAA
>ML797856.1:63878-77822 GCA_009831015.1 Picea engelmannii
TATTTGAAGAAAGAGCACAAAAGCATAATTCCAGGGGGAGCAATGGTCACAGGGGGAGTATGTTCGATGTATCTTCAGCATTACATCAGAGTGATATCCCTTGTTCAAAAGGGGAGAGATTATTCAGAGGAAGTTCAAAGGCAGTCAGACAGGGGGAGCAACCCCAAGGAGAGCTCAAGCAAGGGGAGCAACCCCAAGATGAGAATGGCCCTTTACCATTGATCTCAAAGGGGGAGAGTTAATCACATTGATGTGATTGATGTTTATTGATGTGGAGAGATAGTCACATTGACTATTGATGTAGAGCATGCCGTATCTACATGTTGACATCAATAATTGGTAATTGGTGTTGACATCAATGTTGGTATTTCCATCAATGCCAAAGGGGGAGATTGTTGGATCATGTTGTCATTGATGCCAATGGTTTGATTGATTGATGTCAAGTGATTGATTGATGTCAAAGGATTAATTGATGTAATACAATATGTATTGTCCTTGATGAGAATGCATAAATGAAGATGGATCAATGAGTTGTCATTGATACATGATGAAGATGGATCGATGTGGTTTCATTGGTATATGATTCATTGTTGGAAAAATGTATAGATGACCCATTATTGTCTTATCATGATTGATAAGGTGCACAAACAGATGAACTCCAAAGTGGTCCCCTTATGGTGAAAGCCCTCACGGGAAGACGATTTGCGGATTGAGTTATCCTAGAAGAATGGTTGGAGGACCCATGCTCGTATGTGGAATAACGAGATGAAGATCAAACAAATTGTTGGTGAAACCATCCTATATGGATAGTGCTTGTCATGCCATTTCTGGTGGTATGTGGAATTCCATATAACTCCTCATGGTTTGAGAGTTATGGCCTTACGAAGATGAAGGACCCCCACATGAAGGCTTGAAGCCCCCAAGGTCAAAGAAGTCAAAGTGACCTAAAAGAAAAAAATCATTATTTAAATAATAAAGTAAAGTGACAAAGTTAAGGTGGATTATTTAAATAATAAAGAGAAGCGACAAAATCAAGAAATGATAAAGTAAGGTGGCAAAATCAAGAAGGAATATTTATGGAAAGTGGTTAACCCTAAAAATAAGGAAAATATGTTAAGTGACCTAGAAATGGGTTAATATTATTTAAATGATAAATTAAAGTGACAAATTCAAGGTGGATTTTTTAAATAATCAAGAGAAGTGACAAAATCAAGAAATGATAAAGTAAGGTGACAAAATCAAGAAGGAATGTTTAAATGATAAAGTATTGGAGAACTTTCTATTTAAGGAAAGTGGTTAACCCTAAAATAGGGAAAATAGGTTAAGTGACCTAAAAATGGGTTAAGTGACCTAGAGGATGAAAGTATAAATAAGATAGCAATGGTCTCTTGTAGATCATCCTTTTTGTGGATCAATGGAGAGCTTCTTGTGAGAATATCTTTTGGAGTATTGATGGAGAGCTTCTTGTGAGAGCTTCTTGAGCATTTGTGGTGTGGACCACTTGAACATATTGAAGATCTATAGGTGACTGAGGTAAAAAAGGATATCTAAGCCGAAATTCTGAGGAAAGTGAAGAAAACAAGGCCAAAATGCAAGGAAGGATAAATTCTTTTGATGGTGCTTTCTAAGGTATGTTATTTACAGGTCATCTCACCATTTTCGCTATAACTTTTTTTATATAATGATTCCAATCCTGAAATTTCTATTCAAGTGAGAAAACATATCCAAGTATCTGGGGTAAAAATTCCGCTTGTGGGTCGTTGTATTTTGGGAATTACACTCCGTGGAAAATAGGGTTTGTGACCAGTCCTGAAACTAGTCAAAAACAGGTGTTTCGGGTAAAAACATCATAAATTCTTCATAACAGATCCAAATTTAGTGAGACCAATAGTGTTGGTTAGATTACAATCTATAGTATGCTCTGGAACAGTTTCATATTGTTTCAACAAATATTCTATGCGGGGCACACTCTACAAGGTCGATCTCTAGAATAATCCAGAATTCAACAAGGTATGCCATTTTTTCTATAACTCCTTTTCTGAGAGGTTACAAGTAGTGCCACTTGGAGGAATTGCATAGAACACACTGGATAACATTGTGTATCAGTTTCATATCTTTATTCATTATAGGTATAAAGTTATAATTATTTCAAGTTAGGGTTGTTGACTAATCCAAAACTAGTCATGGTTGAGACAAGCAGTTGATGAGTTGTCACATACATGAGGTGTATAGTTGATGATGTTGGTACATATTGATGAGTCATTGTTGATGAGTAGTTGACACATGATTGGTATATACTTGGTACATGGTTGGATGCACTTGTTTATGGTATAGTTTGATTACAGGTTGTTTGGCACAGGTTGGTGCATGGTTGATGCTCTTGTTTATGGTACAGATTGATATCTGTTGAGGATTGTTGCCTCATCTTAGTTGGTGCTGAGAATGTAAGTTGAGTCTTGCATATAAAGCTGGTTCTCTTGTAGAGTTGTACTTTATTCATTTGTTGCTGAAAAACCCCGGATTGAAGTCTATAATAAAAAGAAAAATTGTACATACATCTTGTGTTCCTTGTGGAGATGATTTGTTGATGATATATTACTAATATATGTTTCTGATATGTATTCACATATAACTGATTATTAATGACAACAATGAGTAATGAGTAAATTTCAAATGCTAACTAATGAGTTTTGTGTAAGAGGGAAGTTTTGGGAAAAAGATCCCCACACTCATTCACCCCCCCCCCCTCTAAGTGTGGTAGGTGTGTCCAACATGGACGAGGTAGCCTTCTAGCCTTGTTTTGTTATCATTTCATTTATATAGCATACTTGAGATTAGAGTTGATTTTTTTGTGTTGTTCCATCTGTTGTGGTTTTCCCCTAGCCATAGAGAGATTTTCCTCATAACAAAATTGACGAATCCACTAGGGAGATCTCCTTTTTTGGGGTATTGAGTGTTTTTCTCCTTGATTTTATCTTTGTTTACCTGAATTTCCATGTTGCCTATTGCTTGATAGCCTAAATTTTTCCTTGCATTTGAGTTTCTTGGCTAACCCTTGCCTTGGTACTGTCTTTTATTGCCATATATGATTTTTCCCTTGACAGTCGCGTATATACGCAAGTTGTCTGTCTTTAGGGCGTGTATATACACCTTTGTTCCTGAACAATCATGTACATAATTTATTAAGTCTTTTTGGATGGGTTTGGTGTTTGTTGGGTGAGTTTTACTGGTTGTTGAGTCCTCTTGGGTCCCTATTCTGACTGTTAAGTGCCTATAGAGTGATAAGAAGCCTTTTTATTATTGAATTTTTGGGAGAACTCCTTTCTTGTCATATTTCTCATTTGCTGTCCTTGCATACTGGTCTAGGTAGTTGTTTATTGGTATCCTTCTAGGATTGTCTATTTTTTCTTGCAGTAGGGCCTACCTGTGAGGTTGTTATTCGGTCCTTGCATTTTCTTTTCATTATATTAAAAATACAAATATTTTCTCTCTTTCATTTTACTTATGGAATTTGTGCTTTTGGTTACTTCACATTGATTTTGAAAAATTCAGAAAGATTGCACTTCATTGAAATTGTAGAGATTAAATTGTGGAAATAGCATTTAAAAGCATGCCATCTCTTTGAAATTCAAGACTAGTACTTAGAAATGTTTTTATATTTGATTCTTTTTATATGTTGAGTCGTAATACCACCAATTTCATGATCACACCTATTGATTAACAAGAAGCCATTAAAATTAACACTGAATAATTAAAATTGATTAGAAACGATTTTATTTTTAAGAGTACACAAACAAGTATAGGACCTAGGGCCTTGGAATAGGATTTTTGAGTAAAATTCTCCAAGGCTATAAAACTGAACCTATGTGTCTGACCAAGAAGTGGTGAAACCCATTGTGTAATTGGTGTTCTCAAGAGGCTCCACTTACACCAAAGTTAAGTATGAGGTCACGTGAAGTTGGTTGCAGAGATAACCGTCTGATACCTTCCTAGCGTCAAATATATTCTTGGGGTTCAATTCATATTTGGGGGTATTGCTAGTGCCTTTACCTCCATGAGAGGCACTGATTTCGATATTTCAGGCTTTGTTACCCTGCCCATACGGTGGAATGGACTTGTGACTACTTGCCTGAGCATTGGTTATATTGTGGTGACTTTAGTTGCTTGACATAGGTTACTTTCAAGGTTTATTCTGTAGGTACCCTGATTCAGATAAGGGTCAGAAAACGCACAGACTCTATGTAGGATTTCATCTCCGAAGGGGTCTAACCGACTGCACTGTGAA
Organism: Picea engelmannii; assembly: GCA_009831015.1. NCBI lineage: Eukaryota > Viridiplantae > Streptophyta > Pinopsida > Pinales > Pinaceae > Picea > Picea engelmannii. The sequence continues at coordinate 68,164 of ML797856.1, forward strand.
GCCTACAAGGGTACTTATAATTGATTCTGACACCTCCACTCTCTTATTGTAGAGTCTCAGGCCCCTCTTAGGAGAGGCATACCTAATTTAGTTCAGGAGGTCCCTTTCATCCATTATATCCTATTTGTGTGCATTGTCATTTTGCTTTATTTTGGAGTGTTATCTCTGATTATTAGTTGGCCTTAGGATTTTTTATTATATCTCGAGTTCTGAGTCATCGTGGAGCAAGAAAAAACTCCTCGCTGGTCTCTTCATTTTTTGAAGTTACCACCGCGTCTTGATCCTTTACCAAATCCACCTTCTAAAAGGAATATATTTAATTAGCGTGGTGCATATATATCCATCTACTAGGCTTGTGATCATCCTACAATGATTACTAAGTCAGATATGAACGTCTCAGGAAGGACTTCAACTCCTCTATCATTTGTGATTAATGAGGTACCCTAGACTCCCTTATCCTCAATGGTGTGGGTGCCATAGGCTCCCTCATCTAGTGATACCCAACCCATGAGCTCTGCTCCACCCATGGGAATGAATCCTTTTTTATTTCCTTTCGATATGCCAAATCATTATTCTCATTCAATACCTTTAGCCTATAATCCCTTTTATTTTGGTATGCCTAACATGAAGTCACACTTCTCATCCTCCGTTTCAAAGACTAATATGAATCCTAGTTTTGGGGTATGGTGGCATAATGCCTCCTTATGTGTCTTTTCTCGTTTGGTGGAGGTCATATTCCCCAAGCGAATCCTACAGTTGGATTTTGGAATCCTCCTTCCTTCAGGCCTAATCCTAGCTTCAGTGCTCTTGGATGGAGTGCTCAAATGGGTAGTCAATTTAATTCCTATATTCCGTTTGTCATTTCCTCTTCCTCCATGCCTATTCTTACGAATGCATTTATTATGGCGAATCCCCCTTTATCCTCTAGTTTTCCATCTGGAGGGAGTGAGTTTTACGGTATGGGACACCCCCATCATGAAGTTCCTTCATCTGGGGGGAAATTATATAACCCTTATCATGCCTCTTCCATGGGTATGGTTCCCCTACAAACTTTCATGAATAAGTTAGGACGAGGATACTATCCTACCGAACATGGCCATGGTATATACCAGAACCCTGGATGGTATGCAATATCTCAAACCCAATCTTTCCTGGGAGCATGGCCTCAGACACCACAATCCTGACTCCATTTTATGGGCATGCTAAATCTTCCAGATTTGTCGAAGTTAATGAATGAACCTGTGTGTCATGATATTTCATGCCCCCCTATACCCACCAAGCTTCATTTGGACATTCCAAAGTTTGAAGGAAAGACTGGTGAAGACTTGGGTGATCATGTGACGATGTTTCACCTTTGGTGCTCATCTAACTCCCTTAATGAATATTCTATTTGTTTGAAGCTATTTAAATGCACCCTCATGGGGGTCACCACGAAGTGGTACATTGAGCTACCTGGGGGAACTTACGAAAATTTTAATCAGATGGTATTGGTTTTTCTCAATCACTTCCAATTACCAGTTCATTATGATACCAACTTATAACTTTTGTCAACTCTTCGTCAAGATAAAGCCATAGATATCTTGAATCATATCCAAGAGTGGTGCAGACAGAAGAGGTTGATTAAAGCCTACATTCCTCTAGAGTTTTTTTTTTGAATGTTTCCTCAAGTGTTTTTTTCCTTACATTTTGAAGGATGTTTCTACATCTAGAATGAGATCTAAGGAAGAAGCCATATTCAAATCCTAGAAATTGGACCTTATATATGCTCAATCTGGGATACTTTATGAAATTCTCCCTGATACACCACGGTCAAACTATGATCCTAGAAAAAAGCCCAGGCCTTATGCCAATGGCATCATAGGATCCACAAATGCTAAGACTACAGACTTGGAGATGAACCAATTGAAATACTTGTCTCTAATCCATCCTATAGCATGACAGGCTTCGAATTCGTCCTCCACCACCATCCAATCGACGGATGTGCATTTTATACAATCGTCGTCAAACCCAAATGGTAACAAACAACCAGGGGGAACAAGAGGAAAGGACAAGGTAATAATCAAAAGGGTGAGAAAAATAATTTTAATAAAGCCAAGGATGACAATAATAATGATAAATCAAATAATAATGCTGGTGAGGGCAAGAAAGAAAAGAGGAAGGTGAAGTTTCCTTGTAAAATTTTTAAATATGATCACCTTACCCTCTTGTGCCCCAAAATCAAGGAAGCCTCGAGGCTCTTATCATAGGCACCGGTTGTGATAAAAAAACCATTTCGACATAACCAGAATATGGCCTCGGGGACCTCTAACACCGAAAATTCATTGAGTGGGAGTCATAACCCCTTGACACATGAAGGTGGCCATCTATGCATCAATATGGTTAGGTCTCATATTGATGTAGCCACTCGATCTCTCAATTATGGTTCTTCACAGACCATTATAGGTTCAGAGCCTCCTGCTCCCCCGGAAACACCCTTACAGATTGATAAGCTGAAACCTCCGCCTCATATTCCGAAAGGATTACTAAAGTGCTATTCCCACAATCTTAATTCCAGAGTCACTGAAAACTACTCGATTGTCTAAGATTTGGGCCAAACCCCATGTGCAATGTTGACTTTGGAGGTTCTCCAAACATGTCCTTCACAAAGGAATGCCTTGTTATCTGCATTAGGAGCTTTAGACCCATGTGGATAAAAGGTTATCAAGTTTTATGTCACAGATGTTAAGACTCACTTACCTTACCACGTGGCCTTTCAAATCCATGTTGAGTACACAAAAATTACCATCAAACGTACTGTAATTGATGAAGGTGCTTCAATATGTGTGATGTCCCTAGCTTGTTGGAAATCCATTGGCTCTCTGCCCCTATCTCAATCCATAACTATGTTGACTGCATTTGATGGGCATTCTTTTAGACCCCATGAGATCCTTCCTGCTTCCTAGTCTAGCTATATGGAAATATTGTGGAGGTGGAGGTCGAGGTGGTTGATGCACCTATCGACTACAATCTACTACTATGGCGTAATTGGACTTATTCCATGATAGTAATTGTGTTGTCAGTTTTTCGCACTTTATGTTTTCCTCACGAAGGGAATATAGTGACGATTGATTAGTTATGCTTTGTGAACCCTTTTCCTAATGCATCAGGTGGACCTTTGGTCCCTATTATTGATAATTCTCAGTAGGCAACTGAAAATGTTGGTGTTAGGATGTATTCCTCCTTGATGGGTAATTTTGATTTCACGACACCAATTCACCATATTAATTCCATTTCTAGTGAGTTTTCATCATTGATGAGGTCCGTTCCTTTCCATACTTTGTATTTCAACAACCCTTCGTCCCTACCTTCCTCAAATATGTCGTATCAAGTTCAGTCACACATTGGGATGGAAATTCCATAATCAGCAACAAAAGTTGCGTATCAGACTATTTTAGAAGCTACTACTGACCTAGATCCTTCCTCCTTGTAGATGGACGAGGTGGATCCTATTTTAGAGCCCATATGGGCCGCTTAATGATCTCATTCGCATGATTTACTTGATGATAGTTTACCTTCAGATGAAGTCATCTTAGAGGCCATATCTGGTCCTGATAGGCCTTGGGATGATATGCATCATTGATCCTATTTTCTCCCGAAGGTTGTTAGGATTGAAAAGGATGACTTTAGATCTACCTTGAGTGAGATGGTTGGTCACACTATGGTTCTATTATATACACATGGTATTTATGTCGAGGGTAACATGGCTAATATTTCTCCTATCATCACGATCGACATCTCTTGAACCCCTGGTAAAATCGAGAACTTATATGTTGGTGCATATTGTTCGCCTGAAGAAACTCATATCTACACCGATATCTTCAAAGAATTATGAGATGTGTTCTCTTGGTCATATAAAGAGATGCCAGGGATCGACCCCAACATTCTCGAGCATGAAGTTAAAACTTATCCAAATGCTAAAATTGTTCGACAACCTCTTAGCACTGTAAATCCTAGGAAGCTCTTTGTTATTAAGGAAGAAGTAGAGAAGCTGCTCAATGATGGTTTAACCTACCTGGTCCCTTGACCGAATGGGTGTCCAACCCCATTCTCATAGATATAAATCAAGGAACTGTCCGAGTGTGTATGGATTTTAGGGACCTGAACAAGGCGTGTCCTAATGATAACTTCCCCACTCCTTTATGGATGGATTTTCAGGATATAATCAAATTCAAATCAAACCTGAGGATCAACACAAGATGATGTTTATTTGTCCTTGGGGTACCTTTGCATACCGGAAAATTCCTTTCGGTCTTAAAAATGATGGAGCGACCTTCCAATGTGCCATGACCTTTGTATTTCACGATCTTAAACATATTGTCGAAGCTTACTTAGATGATCTTGCTGATCACTCTCGTAAGAGCGTACATCACTCGACTCACCTTTGAATTGTATTTGACAGATATCGTTATTATCACATTCGGTTGAACCCTCACAAGTGCATCTTCTGCATTAGTTCGGGTCATATTTTATGATTCATAGTATCTAAGCATGGGATCATGGTGGATCCTATGAAGATTGAGGCAATACTTCGGTTGCCTCCCCCGTGCAACATTCAAAAACTTCAAGGTTTACAGGGGAAGGATAACTTCCTCTGTCATTTCATAGTGAACTATGCCAATTTAACTAAAGGTTTCATGCATCTTTTGAAGAAGGAATCTCCATTCATATGGGATGAGTGAGCCCATGAATCCTTCTATGCTCTTAATAAATCCTTAGTATTAGTGCCTATGCTGAAGCCCCTAGACTACAGTAGAGACTTTTTGCTTTATATCGCCACATCCGAAGGGACGATTGGTATGTTACTAATTCAGAAAGATGATGAACTCCATGAGCACATTTTATACTACCTTAGTCAAAATCTAGTTGGTCATGAACTTAAATACTCTCACATAGAGAATCTGGCCTTGGCCGCTGTACATATGGTTCAGAAATTATGACATTATATCTTACTTTGAAAAACTATCATGGTTGCAGATATCAATCCATTTAAATACATCCTACCAGGTGTATCATAGGGGGGGAATACAATAAGTGGATTGATATTTTTTAAGAATTTGATCTCGATTTTGCTTCTGTGAAATCTAAGAGAACACTAGTTTTTTCCGAACTGATGTCAGACTTCCCTAGACTCGATGAGGATATTTTTCATGAAGATTCATTCGCAAATGAACATATTTTCCTGATATTTTCTTCAAACCCTTAGTATGGAGACATTTTAATCTATCTTCAAACCTTGAATCTCCCTCAACATATGTTTAGAGATGATCGACGACATATACATCATCGGGCTAAGAAATACCTTATTATCGATGACACTTTGTATCATCGAGGGGTGGATAATATCATGTGTTGTTTGTTGAATCACGAGGAGGATGACAACTGTCATAGTGGGGCATGTGGTCATAGTTTATCTGGGCACACAATATCCCAAAATAGATTGCGAGATGATTATTTTTTTTCTGTCAATTTTTAAAGTTTGTGTTGAAGCGGTCAAGAAGTGTCACCCTTGCCAGGTGTTCGCTCGGAAAATGTGCTTGCACCCAGATCATCTTCACTCATTCATCACCATTGGTCCCTTCACCAAGTGGGGGGTGGATTTTATGGACTATAGCCCAACCTCAACTCGGGGGCACCAACATATTATCATGACTGTGGATTATTTTACTAAATGGGAAGAGGCCATGCCTATCATTAAACTTGATGGTAAGACTGCAACATTCTTCGTGTTCAATCAGATTATATATCAGTTCTGAATCCCAAAAGAGATTTTCACTGATTGTTGGACCTGACCAAGTTTTGAGGAACACTTGGTCATATTTGACCATTTTTGGGACTTCGACAGCTTGTCAAATATGGAGCGCAACATGAAGCGGAAATCGTGGAAGCTAGACCCATTTTTGGGTCCTTTTTTGGTTTTTGGGGATAATGTAATGGGATTGGGATGTCGACCCATGGGTTTACCCATGTTTAGGCTTATTTTGTATGTATATATAGATGTCTAGGTCATATATAGAAGGAGTGGATGATATATCTATGTGATGTAGGCTAAGTACCAAGGGTTGAATCTGTGTGATCAAGGCTTTGTGCATTTTGTGTAAGGCTTGCAGAGCTGAGTGCAAGTCCCTGTGAGACATTGTAGAAGGATTTGTGTTGTAGTGCAAGGAAGAAGGATCTAGCGAACTGTGTAGATCTTCTGTCCTATGCGAAGAGGGATTTGGATGACTCTGTGATGTAACCTGATTAACTGAAGCTAATAAAGAAGAAGACTTTATGGACGTAGCCCCAGGGTGGGGGTGAACCATGGTAAATATGTGTGTTGTGCTTTGTGCCTCAACCTGATGTGTTTGTCTCTTCCTTTTCTAAGTGATTTGATGTGTTTAGATGGATCTATTTATGCTTTTCCTTCTAAGATATAAATGAATATTAGATATGGTATGTAATATGCTTAGTGCTTGATCTGCCGAATCTAATCTATCTTGTTGTGGATAAGTGTTGAATGATCTTAGATCTAAGTACATACTGTGATGCTCTGTTTTATCTGCGAGGTGTCATGAGGGTTCAATATTGATGAATAATCTATGCTAGGTGATTGCTAAGTGTTATAATCACACACCTATGTCCCAGCTAAGGTTGCAGACACCTGAGTCTCACAACCACCCCTGCCTCTACCTCGGGTGAGAATTCATCTGCTTCGTAGGTGTTGCCAAAAGGGTCGGTAGCTAGGGTTTTGTTGGTGCGTTGTTGGTGCATTGAACCCTGGGTTTTCCCTTATGCCAACAAATGGTTCCGTTGCCGGGACCTGAAACTATGATTGCTGGGAACTGAGCAGAAGAAGCTTTGTGCAAATATTCGTCTAGAAATTGTGAAAGCTTTGTGCATGGATCTATGCCCTAGTGCGTAGTGATCCACTTGATATGAAAAGCTCCATGCTGAAGAAGGAAGGACAAATCTAAAGGAAAGAAGTCAGATATGCAAGAAAAGAGGTTGATATTGAAGAAAAGAAGTAAGATCTGTAAGCTTTGTGCTCTGATAAAGGTAAGAATAGTTAAAAGTTTCTAGATCTGGAAGCTTTATGCCCTGAAGAAGTAAAAGAAGTGAAAATTTTTGTTTCTAAAGTATGGATTTAGGTATGCTTGATAGATTTTGTCCTAGCTTGAAAACTAGGGCATTATTAGATGAAAGAACGTTTGATATGAATAGATCTGATAAGAATAATGAAAGATATGTTATACCTATGCATAGAAATAATTTTTGGACTAACTAATGGATGCAAGATCCTAGAAAGAAATTTTTGCAGACTAGCCATTATGATCCTAGCAAGCAGTATAAGAAAAGTTGGGGATGATTGAAGAGAAAGAGAGGATTAACTCTTTGTTACAGTTGCAGAAGACCAGGACATCTTGCTAAGGAATGCCCTGGGAGAAACCCTAGTTGCCTCTTTTGTAAGGCTATGGACCATGAAGTACTGGATTTCCCTAGAATGATTGCTAGAATTGAAAAGATGAATATGGAGCAAGCAAATCCTGAAGGATATCAAGAGACTAAGATTATAGAAGAACCCTAGAAAGAATCATAGATTATGTCACTGAAAATGAAAGAAACTATGGATGAACATAAAGATGCTAGTTTGTTAGAGATCTTCAAAGAAAAGGAGAAAATCGAAGTAAGAATAGGAGACTTTGACATTGACTGTGCTCTGGATGAGGGAACACAGATGAACATTATGATATAAATTACTTGGGAAACCCTAGGAAGTCCTGCTATGGTTCCTTCACTAGGAACCATATGTGGCAGGATTACCCAGATAGCTATGAGTAACCATGGAGCTTTGACAGAGGAAGAATTCAAAGTTATTAAATTTATTGAGGACTATGCCCCATTTCCATCTTTGTTAGGAAATATCTGGATTGAATAAGACCAGTTCTAGAGAAAAGAAGAAAAGGAAGCCCTAGAACAAAAGAAGCAAGAACTCATGGAATTTATGATTAGAAGGATCACCTACTTGATGGAAGAACAAGAGAATAGATATAAGCTATTGAACACTAGGGACTTGGATGTCGAAGATATAAGAGCATTAGAGGAGCCACAAAAGACCCAAATACCTAATCCATATGATGAAGGAGTATTACCTTTGGATCTAAAGAAAGAATCTCAGCATCATGAAGTGACTATGTTGAGAGAAGATAAGAATCATAGTGGAAAAAGGATGACCCAGACAAAGCTCACTGGGAAGAAGGCTAGGTAGCTAAGTAAGAAGAGAGACAAGATCGAAAGGTTACAGAAGATTCCAGAGGAAACTTCGTAGAAGGAAAAATCACAGGAATTGAGCTTCACCGGGATATCAGAACAACGACATATGGCAATTGGCTATTGCGAAGCAATATATTCGTTGGACTGATATACCCGTTCAAATTCCACCCCGAATGGAAAAAAAAGCATTAAAGGATCACCACCAAACCATTGGACCATGCTGTAACGGATGGATCAATGTTCACAAAAGCTTCATACCCATTGCAAGTAGACCGTTGATGAATTTCCTATTTAGCTCGTCGCGTTGTGCCCGAAGAACACTTTTTCCAACTGAAAAGTCGAAGTCTGTAGAACTAGCGATTGTCTACAGTGATCATTGCAAGTAGATTGTTCATCCTAGTGAAATATTTTGAGATCATCATGACCCTGATCATATTTCCTAAGTGTGTATGTCCGACGAGCTCACCACACTTGAGGAATCCATTACAAAGGTCCTTCTCAATTTAATGACTAAGAGAGTCATGTTGGAAAGAAGAATGTCCAGTGGAGTCCAAGCATCATCGACGGGAGGAGTGCAAGCCTCCCCATCGACTGCTCGAGCATAAACATCTCGAGCCAACACAGAGAGAAGAAGTAAGCATAAGGACGACATAGCCAACGCGAAGTTAGTGCCATCCATCCTCCCAGCTTACATACCCCCTCTGAGTGGTGAGATTAATAGGGACAATGTCCCTAGAGACTTTGAATACACCCTAGTCACTGCATATCTACCAAAAGGAGAATGTAGCTACTGCACAGATGATCTAGGTGGATATCTATGGCCACCCACCTTTTCGAACTGGCTCAAAACATTTTTTTGGTAATTTTGGCAATTTACTATTTTTAGCAGGTTTTAACTTCCGGGGCCATTTTGAGGGCATAAATGAAGGTTTTTTGAGATAGAGGTTCTCAATGATAGAAAAAGGCATCATTGATCCCCCAAAATGAATCTCCTCGATGATACCTTTCCAACAAGCTATCACATGCCTAAAACGGAGATCGTATGCAAAAGTTACGACCCCGGGAAGTTGATGTACTAACTTACCCAAACGGGGTCCACATGACTTTTGGCACTTCATCTCCTAGAGTTAGGTTTTTGGATGTCTATGACTTTTGGCATTCTCGTCTATTGTAAAAAGGCCTCTAGAGCCTCATTGTAATCATCTTCTCATGGATGTGAGTAGTAGACACATCTCTTCTCAGAGATAAGCTACCAGCGCCCTAGCTAGTTTATTTCCATTCTGTCTGTAAGCATATTTCAGTCATTTGTTATTAATGAAATGAAGTCTTATTTCCGCTACATCTCTGTGTTTATGTGTATTTCTGTATTT
>ML797856.1:89154-103811 GCA_009831015.1 Picea engelmannii
TGATTCAAAATGAAAATGTCTCCTTGGTATATATAGGAGACTAGGAGGTTTAATGGCCTAAAGCCGACATAAATAAAATAACATTACTAATCTAATATGCCCCAATTAAGTGGTAATGAGCCAATATTAGGGCTTAACACTTTGTAGTTGACCTCGCAGGAAAGTGCACAGAGGGACTACAGATGAACTGGGCGAAGTACCTGGTGAATCAACTGGAGATTGACTGCAAAGAAGCCCAAGATCAGGGGCATGAATTCCATTTTAGATGGCTCCTAATGCTGATCGCTTTTTTTGCATGGGAGCTACCTGAAGGCGCAACCTTCCCGGACCTTGACCCCTTTGAGCCACTAGTTGCGAAGTTCAGTACATTATGGTACTTGAACAACATGAGCAAGCAATGGAAATCGAATGTCATTTTCCATGCGTACTATAACCAATTGAAAGTAGCCATAAGGAGTGAACCTCGCATAAACTTGAACACTTTACATAGATTTTGACCTCTGATAAAGTTCAGCGCAGACCGCCACTTTATATACCTCACCCCACGCGTTGATGAGAACAAGGAACAACTTTAGTCCTATTATAAGTTGATAGAAGAAGACCTGGAAGAGATCACCAAGGAATGGTAGATGAACCTCCTTGTTTTGGCAGACCCCACAGAAATGTCCGACATCGATAGCCCTAGAACTGCACAGGATACTCCTTGGCCCAGTAAGACAAAGAAAGAAAAATTGACGAAGAAGACTGAAGAAGTCCAGGATGTTGATAGCGTATTTGTAAGGATGGCTTCCATTACACTAGATGAAGAAGGTGATGAAAAAGAAGGTACAGAAACTGAACAACATAAACTTGAAGTACCACCGCCTAGGGACGAAGAAGACTCATTAAAGAAAATGAAGGTCTCACCTCTGAAATCTTCCTCCAAAAAGAAACCAAGAACCCCCGTAACCAAGATGCAAACTGCCCTCACGTTGGATGAATTTGATTTCATTGTTGCAGTAGTCAATGATGCTTCAAAGGAAATCATAGAGAAGCAGGAGGCAAAGCAGGAACAAATGTATAGAAAAATTGAGATCGCGCTCCAAGGAGTACAAAAAGCACTCCAGTCTAGCCGAGCAATCTCTACTGCACCTCTGCCAGAAGGAACAACATAAGTGGGAGATGAATTAGTTTAGCTCTGCAATATTGCTGATACAGTTGAAGTACGCCTTCGACAAGCTCAGGAAGAAAAAGCACAGGCCACCCAACCCCTAAAGAAAGAACAAGAGGAAATTATTAAACAACGCCAAGCCGCGCAATAAGAGAAGAATGCTCTCCAAGCAAAATTTGAAAAAGACAGAGCGAAGATCTAAAAAGAGAAAGAGCAACTGCTTGCAAAGCATATAGGAATTGAAAAAGCAGTCAACAGAGGATTTCACTCTATGACCGGCTTATAGAAGAAGGCCGAGAAGTCCATAGAGCACCAAGTGATGAAGCTGGCTGAAGTTATTCAGCAACTTCAACCAAGGGTCGTGGAATTAGAGCTTCAGACCATACCACAGACTCCACAAGAAGTGTGCGACCAACGAGAATTGAATGCTCAGAGCGCAGTTGAGAGGATTAAAACACTTGTTGTAGAATGTAAACAACTAAGTACCAGAAGCATGCAGATATATGAACAACTATCTAAAGACCCAGAGTTGAAGAAACTGGAGTCCCAACTCCAGGAAGCAAAGAAGCATGCAGATACAGTACATGTGCATCAATCTCCTGTCACCCATCGAGAGGATGAAGAGATCCCAGGAACAACGCACTTCCCAACAACTCGTTCTTACCATGTAGAACAAAGTGATGGAAGTCACCCAGAAACTCCAGCCGATCCAGGAGGCGGCCTACCTACTATTTGAAGAAATTGAAGGCCAAGGAACACTACTAGAACAAGTAGTTGTTACAATCGAGTAACAACTAGAAGGACCTATCAGCAAAGAAGTTGTTCAGGAATTCACTGAGAAAGAAGCAGTAGCACAAGGACAAGTCGAATCAACTCGAGCCAAGATCGAGACCTTTGAGGGAAAGTTTCCCAGACCTGAGTGACTCGGGACGAGTCACAGGTGAGTGTTGGGGGCTTGTTGTCCCTGACCAAGTTTTTAGGAACACTTGGTCATATTTGACCATTTTTGGGACTTCGACAACTTGTCAAAGATGGAGCATAATGCGAAGTAGAAATCATGGAAGCTAGACCCCTTTTTGGGTCCTTTTTGGGTTTTTGGGGATAATGTAATGGGATTGGGATGTCGACCAATGGGTTTACCCATGTTTAGGCCTATTTTGTATGTATATATAGATGTCTAGGCCATATAGAGAAGGAGTGGATGATATATCTATGTGATGTAGGCTAAGTACCAAGGGTTGAATCTGTGTGATCAAGGCTTTGTGCATTTTGTGTAAGGCTTGCAGAGTCGAGTGCAAGTCCCTGTGAGAGACTGTAGAAGGCTTTGTGTTGTAGTGGAAGGAAGAAGGATCTAGCGAGCTGCGCAGATCTTCTGTCCTATGTGAAGAGCGATTTGGATGGCTCTGTGTTGTAACCTGATTAATTGAAACTAATAAAGAAGAAGACTTTGTGGACATAGCCCCAGGGTGAGGGTGAACCATGGTAAATATGTGTTTTGTGCTTTGTGCCTTGACCTAATGTGTTTGTCTCTTCCTTTGCTAAGTTCTTTGATGTGTTTAGATAGATCTATTTATGCTTTGTGCTTCTAAGATATGAATGAATATTAGATCTGGTATGTAAGATACTTAGTGCTTGATCTGCCGAATCTAATCTATCTTGTTGTGGCTAAGTGTTGAATTATCTTAGATCTAAGTACATACTGCGATGATATGTGCTATCTGTGAGGTATCATGAGGGTTGAATATTGATGAATAATCTAGCTAGGTGATTGCTAAGTGTTATAATCATAGATCTGTGTCCTAGCTAAGGCTGCAGACACCTGAGTCTCGCAACCACCCCTACCTCTACCTCGGGTGGGACTTCATCTGCTTCACAGGTGTTTCCAAAAGGGCCGATAGCTAGTGTTTTGTTGGTGCATTGTTGTTGCGTTGAACCCTGGGTCTGCCCCTGTGCCAACACTAATCATGGAAGCCACTTTCAAAATGAAATGATGACAAATTTAGTATCCAAACCGAGGTTTACACACGGTCATTCTTCCCCTTATTATCTCCAGGAAAATGGGAAAGTAGTGGCGGTGAATAAATCTCTGAAGACCATTTTGTAAAAAATTGTCAGCCACATTAAATATGACTGACAAGTGATTCTTTACCCTGCACTTTTGGCATACCAAAACATGGTAAAGAATGCCACTAGTTTCTCTCCATTTCAGTTAGTACATGGTGTGAAGTTGATTCTTCCGTTTGAATGCGATATCTCTTCCCTTAAATTGGAAATCAAGCTCCTACTTGACACATCCAATCTTGAAGAATGCCTCATGCACCTAGAGCACCTTGATGAGAAACATCAAGATGCCTCTTTGACTATCAAAGAAAATAAACGATGTGTTAAGGTTCAATATGATAAGTCAATTTGTCCCCAACAATACATTGAGGGTGACTTGGTTCTCCTTTATGACCAAGCCAAACAATTTCTGGGCGCAGGTAAGTTCAACCCCATGTGGCATGATCCTTATATCGTTCGACGTGTCCTAGAGAAAGGAGCCTATGAATTAGAATACTATGAGGGAATTATGCTAGATGAGCCTAGAAATGGGATCTACCTTAAAAGGTATTACGCTTGAGCCCTCAAACTTGGGTGTGACCTTTGTATATTAGTGTATCTTAATGTATATACTTGTTTTTCTTTTTCTTTGCGTCATCATATTTCTTATTGAGTTATCCCTTGGTTGGAAGATGTCAATGAAATCTTTGGTTTACTTAGGATTTACGGACGGTTCCATTCATCATACATGGAACATGGATTCCTCCACTTGGGTTATTTACTCACCAGAGGGAAAACTGGTGTATTCATGTGGCGTTCGTCTGGAGCCATCAACGAATAATGTGGCTGAGTATAGTGCCATTATAGAGCTATTACATGATGCCATTTCACATATTGGTGTTCAATCTTTAGAAGTTTTCCTAGACTCCCAATTAGTTGTATGTCAGTTTAACAAAAATTACCATGTGAGAGATCCTACTCTACTCCGATGATTCCTATGGGTATGACTTTTGGAACGATACTTTGATTTTCTTACTTATAGTCATATCCCTAGAAGTTCTAATCAAGTATCAGATGCATATGATAATTACATTTTAGTTTGGAATTTATCACACAACTAAGTAAAGAAAACACATTCATACATTCATACATTGTAACATATATAAGTAAAGACAAATACCAAATCATTTTTATATTTCATCCTTTAAAGTCCAAAAATATGGTGTCATAGTACAAAATAGGGTTCACACCCTAAAAATACATATATGACCAATACATAGAATAACCATGGAACCTATGCCTGTGGTGCTGGGTGCGTATCATGATAACGCATTACAACGTTTTGAAGACGTTGGAAGAGTCACACCCACGCACAGGGTACACCCACCACATGTCGTTGCATCACCTCTGGTAGATCCTCCACTTGAACCATAAGAATCTTGTGCATCAAATGAGATAGGTTCCCTTACACATTCTATAGCACTCTCTCCACATCCTCACCTACTATCTCATCTCCTCAGACCCTTCACCAATGTCGTGGGAACCCCTCTGGTCGTCATGGACCTATGCTTGCGTAACAAAGAAATTGTTAATACTTGATACCATACAAAAATATTTGTTTTTTTATTTTACCTTTATCAAAATTGAAAAAACACAAAAAAATGAAATATATAAAAACCATTTCTTACCAATATGTCTAAAGGCAGATCTTGGTGGCAATGGCATGTTAGGGTCCCCTCTATAGTTGATCCATCCATAAGGATATTCGTCAATGGCTATGACCTGTCAGTTCCATTAGTGAAAGAACTCATCATTATAGGGGGTTGACACCCTACCACCTCCTAGCCACCTATCACATTGGTCCACCATGACATGGTTGGATCGCACAACCTGTGTGGATTAATCTCTACTCTAGGGATCAATCTTGGAACCCTCTCAAATAAAAAGCTAAATAGTATGGATGAAAATCTAAAATTCATCATTTTCGCTTGTTTGCAATCCATCAACTAGATATTCATGTTGGCCAGTAGTGAGGTACACTAGTCATAAATAGTGGGTCTCAAACATTCCACCACATATAACATGAGTAGAATTGATGCACAGTGCAACGAGGCTAACCCTGATATCCGTGTGAGTACAAGCATGCCAATATTTAGACTCAGTTTCTTGATCTCTCTGATAGGGAGTTGGATCCCTACTTTATTTGTTCTTGCAACAAAGTGGGTGGCGATGTGATCCTCCATAGTCATAGTACCTCCAGCCCCTCAGGCCTTGAGATTCACCATCTTACCCTGACGAGACAATCCTGTGATAAAGTATATGTCATCCACTTAAATTCTCAATGGTTGCGCATCGTGATTGAAGGCCTCTATCTCCGGATCCCAATAGTTTATTAGCAACTAGAGAAACCTCAGTTGAGCCCTCATTCCTTTGATGGACCAAAATTTATAGAGCCCACATATTTTCAAAGCTTGTTGGTCCCTTGTGTCTCTTTCTATTGTTACATCCACCTCCTCATGCTCCCTTTCCCTCCATTCAATAACCATTTTGCAAAGGAAAGATCATTTTTTGAGTTAATCTCTTTCAAAAACTTGTTCATGGACTTATACACGACTAAACCTTATGAAAGTCGCGTATAGGGATTCATATACATGTGCAAGCTTCACTTTTCCCATGTATAAGAGGTCGTATACGTGACATGATGAACTATCACCCACATACAACCTAGTTTCTATGTAACAACCTCTAATACTAAAAAAATGGGGACTAAAACTAAAATGTAAACCATTGAAATGGAAGTAAATGGGATGGGCACTTACTTGGTCTAGAAATTTTTTGATTCCATTGGTCATAGCTCCTAGAATCACCACTGAAATATTGTGGGTAAAGTGGATTGAAAAGCACTATGTGGGTGAAAAAATCAAATGGTATGGTAAAATTTCTTATTTTTACTATTAAAAGAAAATTTTTGCCCACTTTGTATGGTTTTACCCTATCTTTTCTATTTTTGGCCTTATGGACTAATAGCGCAGCAGAAAGACTTGGTTTTAAGTGGTTTTGTCCAGGGTTTTTAATGGATTTCCAACGTCATATCGCCCATTTGTGCCTCCCGCATGTATATTCTTTCACCGGTATATAGGATAGGTTTTCACCACACTTTTCATTCTTGCATCATCCTATGACGATGATTCATACACCCTAGGTACAAACCCATTTCTTAGCGACAAAGAACCTTCTCACTGCTACTAGAAGTTTCATTATTAAGTGGTAGAGTGTTACTCATGATTTTGGTCATCTTGATGGTGTACTCAGTCTCCTAATAAGAACTTTCTCCTGAGAAAAGTGACATTCATCTCTTCCCAGAAAACATATTTTTGAAGAGAGTTCACAGGTTGCTTATAGCCTAGGGTGTGAGAATGGCCCATTCTCGTAGGCTTCCTTCAGCTAGGGTGTGAACTTCTCGCATTGTGCTATATATCTAGGGTGCGAACTTGTTCTCAAGCTTGGAAAAAGATGGAGTCTCGATGGTTCTAGAATGGAAACTTCTAGAGAATGGGTTGGCATTCGAATGGTTATCATTTTACTGGTTTCCCTGATTTGGTGGGATCATTCTCATCCAAGTAACCACCTCATCCTCTCCTATATATTGATGGTATTCTCATGGAAAAGGTTAAGCAAGATTAATTGGAGAATTGGTGAAGGAATTGTGTAAAGAACTCAGCTTGAACAGGAGCTTGGAGACTCTAGCAAGTGTATCAAGAGGAGTTAGATCTTCTTCATGCAAGGATCGAGCAAGTGTGTGTGTTGGAAACAAGAGTCACCGAAAGGAAGCTAGCGACATCAAGGTGATCAGGTTGTATCTTCTACTTTCGATTAATATGATACAACGACATGTCCTTTTCCCATAAAGTCATTCTTACTTTATTGTGTAATTCCTTGATCATACACATAAGTTGACAATTGAATATATTTTTCTATCTTCACTTTGGTTGGTTTGTGTTGTCTTGGTCTTGACCTCATGAGAGCACCGGAGCGAAGAAGGAGCAACAAAGACCCTAGGAAGCGATACAAAGGTATGTCACTTGTTCCTCTTTACTAGCTAATTCAATGGTCATAACTTAGGGAAAAAGTCATGTCCTATCCTGTTTTGTTCTAGATCCAAGTGGATCTAGGGAGATTTGTTAGTGTCCACACCTACTGATTAGTCCAATAACAAAATTGGCGACTCCACTGGGGATGCAACCCGTTTTCTTTGTGGTTTTTGGAATTTTTCCTTGGCCATTTGTTCTTGCCTTACCTTTCTCCATTTCTATCAATCTCTGAGTCTTCAGGACATCCTGATAGACCCTCTGGGTCCAGAAGTCCCTTCAATTTTTTTGTCTTTTTCCAAAAATTTGCCTAGTTTCAGACTTTCTCGCACTGAACCCCACAGTGGCCTGTGAGAATACTTTGAGTTTGCACTTTTCTTTTAAGTCAAGTGCGAGGTTCTCACACTTTGCTCAAAGCTAGCCTGCGAGAATGACCCATTCTTGCACTGTGTAACACTGATAGCCTGCGAACCCTCTTTTCAAAATTTTGGATTTAATATTTTTTCATGGTCATCTACCCAGATCAGTATAGGTGTCTGAAAAGAACTTCTTGGACCATTGGTTGATGTTTTCTTGTCTTCGGATTTTGTGCACGATCAGTCTTCAGAAATCAAAGGCTCTTCCTGTCCATCTTTTTCTCGAATCTCATCTCTTGACTTTTCTTGGCAAAGATATACTCTTTGATTTTAGAATCTGAGTGCTTGTTTGCTTAAGAACCAGTGATCGGTTTGAAAGTTGGGATTCTTTGTCTTTTTCATTTGCTCATTATTTGGAAGATTACTTTTCTCATGCAATTGAAAACACTAGTTTTGTCTGCTTGTCATTTTTGTTTCCATTTAAAGATTGGTTTGGGTTTTTGTTTATTACTTGTTCATTAGTCTTTGGTTTTCCTCACTTTCACCATCATGGTGTAGATCATTTTTGAAACATGAAAAACATTTTTTATTTTAAAAGCTTTTTCGTCTTTGAAAATATTGAAAATCAATTGTTGAAATTATTGAAAAAGAAACAATAGAGAATTGTCATTATTGCGTGATTCGTTGAAATTTCATTTTAAATTGTGTATTGTAGTTCAAGATTGGTCTGAAAAATTTCTCTTTCCCTCTCGTACATAGGATTCATCGAATGAAAATTGATATATTTCATTCCTATCTATGCATTGTTGGGTCAGAGTCTCTCACAACATCAGTTTCATCTCTGTTTCCTTTGAGTAACAATGACCATTAATAACATTGCACAAATTTTAAAATTTAACTAGTAACTCTTTTCTAGGGCTCTATTACACCAACATTTAGCTAGGCTAGTGCTTTGGAATAGGCGGAGAGATACACTCTCCAAAGCACAAAACACACAATAGCATCTTGTGTTAAGGAGTGTCAAATTCCATTTACAACATTTTGTCCTGGGAAGCCCTTCTCACACAAGGGTCAAATACGAGGTCGCATTGATATGGACAGAGTTACTCACCATGCTTTGTTGATGTTGGTGTAGAGATTGCACATATTACAGGGGTCACTTGGAGGTATACCCACAATGATGAGTGGAATCCTCTTGAGTTGATTTCGGGCTAGATACCCTGCCCTTGCATGTGGATCGGACTGTTGACTGTCCCCCCAGGCTTTATTGTTGTCGGTGGTAACCTTATTGGCCTATCTTTATAGGGTCTTACACAAGGCGACTGTGAAGGGGCAAGTCTTCATGGTACCTGGAATCGACGTTGGCCAAACTCTCTCGGGCTCCTTGGAGGGTATACCCATGATTATGTGTGGGAGCTTGCACCAGGGTGTAAGTCCGTTAAGAAGGTCGTCAACGTAACTTTTCCACCCTATCCCAACCCCTTCTCGTCTCGTTGTCACGATGTTGGATTTCATCACCGACTAGTGACTTCGAAGTTAGAAGGTTTTGTTTGCTTGGTATTGTTTCATAGATTTTATTTACTTGCGCATGATGTTTGTTCACCCAAGTTGATCATGAGTTTTTCTTTGTAAGTTTGTAACTCATTCACAATAGATCCTCCACATCATTCACGTAGAATGTAGGGTTTATCTCCAAAGCATCTGGAAGGTTCTCAACCCTTGCCTACATGCTCACCTGAGGGATCTCCTCAACAGAGTGAAGTCCAAGATGTTACCACTCCACAAGTGGAATGAACCGACTCTCTAGAACATTTTTGAATTACCAATACTCGAGAGGACTTTCGACTTCAACCTAATTCTGAGAGACAGATCATGCGAGTGAATTCTTCCAGAGACTTAGTTGTTGTGTCTTCTGGATCACCAATTGGACCCTTTCTAGGAATAGAGGGTCAAGATCCTTTTTGGTCTATGGGAATTTTTAGACGGGACCTTTTTGGTGCAGGATCAGGCATTGAAATCATCATCTCACCTGTGCTCTCTGAAACCTGTAACCCAGACACAGTACCATTTACTACTGCCTATTATTTTCCTAGTACTAACGCCCTGCGGTCTGACCACATCTTGACCATCCCTATATAAATGGTCCATTACACAGATACTATGAGTATTCACATCGGGATTACTGTGGTTAGTCAAGCCCCCATCGGCACACTGCTCTCACCCAGTGTCACCCCGACACTACCACCTGGGTATCGTGCATTGAATGCTTCTATTCCCACTACTATGAAAACCCCATCCTACACTCCTGGTGGTCCCTCTTCTTCTGGGAATTCTCTTCCCGGTTTCATTCCGACACTTCCTCAACCCCCTTTTGGAGGACCTTTCTCGTCCTCCACTAGCAGTATTAATCCTTGTGGCACTATTCCGTCATTCACACCAAATTACCAGATTCCTATTGGTGGACAATTTCACCAAGGAGGTTTGACACAACCCCCCCTTGGTGGGCAAATTCCTATTGGAACGCAAATCCTAATTGGAACACAACCCCCGATTGGAGGACAACCCCCACTGACCCCACCTTATGGACAAAATATACCTCCATCCTTGGCCCAGTATTGGAATCATCTGATACAACATACTCCTTAATCGACTGGGGGGAAACAACTTCCAACTGCATCTGTTATACCCCCTAATATAGGCCAAGCATATCCAGGCACGTCCAATCCTATTTGGGGCTTGAATTATCAAATTCACATCCCTGTTAAAGGATACCATCCCATGATATACTTTTCTCTACAACCACCACTGAATCTGCCTGGGTTTTCACATTATATGCAGACTACTTATGGTCCTACTGGTTTGCTGATGGGGCTTCCTCCCCAAAGCCACCAGTACCCACATGTGAATCGAGAGTTACACTTCTTGGCCACTTTGGATCTCCAGGACTTGTCAAGGATTTTAAATGATCCAATTCGTCACTCTCCCCAATGACCCGCTATACCAGCCAAGCTACCATCGGACATTCCTAAATTCAATGGCAAAGCGGGAGAGGACCTGAACAATCACGTCATGAATTTTCACCTCTGGTGTTCATCCAACTCGTTGATGGATGACTCTATTTGTTTACATCTTTTTCAACAGGCCCTCATGGGTTTTGCTGCGAAGTGGTATATAGAATTACCACGAGGTTTCTTTGCTGACTTCCACACCCTAGCTATGGCCTTCCTCACCCACTACCAGTTACCAATCCATTATGAAATGGGGACCGAGATTTTGAGTTCTTTCAAACAAAACAAATCCACTCATATATCTGATCACATTCATGAGTGGCGATGAAGACGACGTCTCATCAAACTCGAACTTCCCAATCAATTACTGGCAGAGTGGTTCAAAAAATCATTTGTGAATGACATCAGTCATGACATCGCCATGGGTGGGGTAGTCACGGAAGAACAGGCCATAAGTCGTGCTCAATACCTTGACCTTGTTTACTCACAAACATGTACCCTTTATGACTTACTACTTGATGCACCTTGTCCTTCCACTTCTGCCACTTCAACTACTCCAGCTGCTTCTCATGCAGCCGATGGTGTGATTGGCACTTTCCATGCCCAACCACATTCTGCCTCAAGCACCAACCCCAAACCTACTTCTTCTAATGTTCAAAATGCTCCGTCTCCTACCCCTCCCACTGGAAAGACTTCTGAGGTAAATGTGGTTCAATCTACCCCAGCCGGTAAAAACAAATCCAAAAAGGGAAGGGGTAAGAATAAGGAGGACAAAAATACTTCTCAAGTAGAGAGAACCAAAAATCCACCTGTTGACGATAGGGATAAGCGCAAACCTTGATATCCTTGTCTTATCTATGGTGATGATCACTACACGAAGGATTTTCTATGACGTGCCGAGGTCACTAAGTTCCTTCAAGGAGCCCCAAAACCACTCGCTCCAGCTGTTTTGTCCCAACCATTCCTGTCTCAACAACAGGCCCAATTGGTCATTCATGACCAACCCTCATCTTCTAGTACATCCTATGTCTTGATGTGTACTGGCGATTCAAACCAGAACGACATTGCACTCACCACTCGAGCCAAAGATTCTTCTCCCTCTAAAGAGAAGGTTGATGACCCACCTCCTTCATTGGTACAACCCTCTCTCGTGACTCCACCTACCAATGGTCCTCTTCATCTCGAATGACCAAGCCTTGACACAATTCTTCGACCACCTCCAAAGGGTGTCATTCATAAATCGGCTTTTAATCCTCATGCTTGTGCTACCCAAAACTACAGCATTGTTGAAGATCTGGCCCAAGCACCTTCTACGATGTCAGCCCTTGAATTCTTTCAGAGTTGTCCCACACAACAGAAGGCACTGCTGAAACCTATCGGTGGAATCGACCCAACGGATACAAATTTAATAATTTTTGACTTGGAAGATCACATTCCAAGGTTACCTCCTCAACTTGTGTTCCAAATCCAAGCGATTGTCTCTGACAAAAACATTTGTCAAACCATTATCGACGAGGGTGCCTCGACGTGTGTCATGTCTCTTACTTGTTGGAAAGCCATTGGCTCTCCCTCTTTGAATGAATCCCAGAACACTCTCAAAGCCTTCAATGGATCTGGTTTTAAGCCCTATGGTGTCCTTCCTTCATTGTCAATCACGTTAGAAGGCAAAACAGTCCAAGTCGAAGTGGAAGTCTTTGATGCTCCTCTTGATTACAATCTTCTTCTTGGCCACAGCTGGATTGATTCCATGTGCGCAATTATGTCGACCCTTTTTCATGTGGTATGTTTCCCACATCAAGGGAGGGTAGTCACCGTCGACCAATTATATTTCTTTAACTCGGATACCTGTACTGGCAATGTACCATTCATTGCTAAAACCCCACTGGGTTATGAGAACGTCGGTGTCGACCTTCTCAAAGACTCTTCGTTAATGGGTACTTTCCCCATTCCACTACCCGATGTTCCATGCTCGTCCGTTGCTTCAATCAACATGATCTCCACCTTGATCCATGACACTCCTGCATCTCACGACCCATGGATACTACTTGACCCTAGAGATCATCTTTGTTACAGTGACGAAATGCCATTAAGTCCGGTCGAATCTGCCTATCAGGCCATTCAATCGACCACCCCTTCTACCCCCTCTCTTGGTGAGTTATCTCCAGATCCTTTCCGTGTCATTTTTCCCACAGATGAGATGATCATGTCTATCATGGAAGACACCCCTTGGGACGATGGGCATCATCGTTCCATCCTCTTCCTGGAGAAATATACCATCGACAACTACCAATGGATATCGACCTTGTCGACCATTGTTGTCATGTCAACCATTCCCGAGTCCACATACGATGTGTTTTCTGAAGGGAACTTAAGCAATATCTCACCCACTATTCCCCTCGACATATCCATCAAACTCGGAATTGTCAAAAATGTGCATATCGGAGCTTCATGTTCCCCTGACGAAATCGTCACCTACACATCCCTTTTTAAATATTTTTGTGATGTCTTCGCCTGGATCTATGAATAAATGTTGGGTATTGACCCCGACATTGTGATACATGAGATCAAGACATACCCCGATGCTAAACCCATCCGGAAACGCCTCCATCCAGTTCACCCACATAAAGCGGCTGCTATCAAGCTCGAAGTCGAGAAACTTCTCAAAGCCATCTTTATTTACTCGTGGCCCTTACTGACTGGGTTTCCAATCTTGTCCCGATTGACAAGAAACAAGGCACAATCCATGTATGCATTGATTATAGGGATATCAACAAAGCTTGTGCCAAAGACAACTTTCCTACCCCGTTTGTCGATCAGATTGTCGACGATTGTGCTGGAAGTGAAATCTTCTCTCTGATGGATGGTTTCTCCAGGTATAATCAAATCAACATTGTTCCCAAGGATCAACATAAGACTACTTTTATTTGTCCTTGGGGCACTTTTGCCTATTGGAAACTCCCCTTCGGTCTCAAGAACGTTGGCGCAACTTTTCAATGCGCTATGTCTTATGCCTTCCATGATATCAAGCACATCGTGCAACCATATCTGGATGATTTACCTGCTCATTCTATGCGCCGAGTTGATCATCCAATCTACCTTTGAGCCATTTTCATCCACTGTCGGTTTTACCGTATACGCTTGAATCCTCACAAGTGTGTTTTCTGCATGGAATCCGACCGACTTCTAGGCTTTATTGTTTCGTTTCAAGGGATCAGGGTAGATCCTTTAAAGGTCAAGGTGATCCTTAATCTCCATCTTCCTTCTACACTTCACCAGTTATAAAGTTTACAAGGGAAAGCAAACTTTCTTCGTCGTTTCATCCCAAACTACACCGAGATAACTCGTGGATTTACATGGCTCCTAAAAAAGGGGTCTGAGTTCATATGGGATACTATCGCAAAAAAAGCCTTCAAAGATTTTAAATTGTCCCTAACACGTGCTCCGCTTCTCTTCCCCCCTGATTATAGTCACGATTATTTCCTCTACCTTGCAACCTCGGATTACACCATTGGTATGGTTCTTGTCCAAGAGGATGATTTTAACAATGAACATGTTATCTATTACTTGAGTCGCAGTCTAACGCCTACCAACCAAGTATTTACATGTCAAAAAACTGGCCTTGGAAGACGTCCGCGCAGTTCAACGCTTCCGGCACTATATCCTCTCTCACAAGACTACAGTGATTTCTAACTGCAACCCTATGCAACACATTCTCACACGTCAATTGCTAGGGGGAAAATACTCTAAATGGATCGTGATCCTCTTGGAGTTTGACTTGGAATTCGAACGAGCCAAGTCTAAGAAGTCCTTAGTGTTTTCTGATTTGATATGCGACTTTCCCTATTCTGAAACGGAAAATGTAGCAGCTAATTCATGTTGGAAGATTGGTTGTTGTCATTGATGTCAACCCTAGTCATGGGTTTTGGACCACAAGATTGATGAAGTTATTTGGACATGAAGGAAAATGAAAATGAAGATACAACACCCATGGATGGATAGTATACATCATGTTGTT
>ML797856.1:103967-117164 GCA_009831015.1 Picea engelmannii
TGACATAAATGGTATAAATAAACATCATTATACATTCATTTTATATAAGTCGAATTTCAGAGAGAAGAAGAAGTAAAAGAAGGCCGGATTTCAAGGGAGGATGAAGTCTTTTGGTGATGTGTTCTAAGGTATGTTATTTTCAGTTCATCTTACCATTTTTGCTATAACTTTTTTTCTAGAACGATTCAGATGGTGAAATCTCTATGGTAGTGATAATACATATCAAGGTACCTCTGGTAAAAAGTTAAGCTCTTGATTCGCTATAATTATGGAGATACACTCTGTGGAATATAGGGTTTGTGACCAGTCCTGAAACTAGTCAAAAAATAGGTGTTCTGGGTAAAACAGTCATAACTTTTTCATACAGACTCCAAATGCAGTGGGACCACTTCCATTGGAAATATTACGGACTTTAGTTTCTTGTGTGCAAGATTCAGAATCAGATGTTAAATATTGAGCATGGGGCATGCTGTACAAGTTGGGTCTTCTGAACAGACCAGAATTGAATAAAGTTTTATTATCTCTCATATATTCTTGGGTGGAAGGAAGGGGCAAGGATAGAGAGTTCATATATCTCTTTATATTTGAGGATTGTATATTCCTCTTGGAGGTTTATCTCTCCCTTTACATTTGGAAGCTGTAGCTACCTTTGGAAGTCATTACTTCCCTTGAACAAAAACTATTGATTATTTCTCATATATTGTGCATGGTGTATTGTGGTGTATTGGTGTAACTCTTATACTATTGTTCATTTCTCATTGGATATAATTGAATGGTTTAAGTATAAGTTGAAAAAGGTTTTAAATTGTACTTGATACTGATTCACCCCCCTCTCAGTATCAACAATTCATTACCATATGAATCCCTTTTCCTCATTAGCTCTGATGATCTTTGGTATGGCGATATCATCATATATCTCCAAACCCAGACTTTCCGACCAAATTTGTCTAGCACTGACCGACGTCGAATACGCTACCAAGCCCGTCAATATATTATCCTCAAGGATACTCTTTATCGTCGGGGGATTGACTCAGTTTTTCGACGCTACCTAACGTTTGACAAAGCCAAGAAAGCCTTAAATGATTGCCATTCTAGAGCCTGTGGTGGTCATATGTCTGGGTATGCTACTGCCCAAAATATCTTACGAGCAGGGTATTTTTTGCCTTCTTTATTTAACAACTTCATAATTGTCGTCCAAAAATGCCATGCTTACCAGACCTATAATCATAAGATACGATCACACCCCGCTCCTCTTCACCCTGTGGTCTCCGTTGGTCCCTTCGTGAAATGGGGCATCGATTTCATGACATGTCACCCCCACTCGGCTGGGGGGCATGGATACATTATTGTAGTTGTAGATTACTTCAGGAAATGGGCTGAGGCGATGCCGACATTTGATAACACTGGAAAGACCACAACATTATTCATTTTTATTCACATCATAGCTCATTTTGGTGTTCCTCAGGCTATCGTAACTGATCACGGTAGCCACTTTAGAAACTTCATGATGTCCAAACTCACTGAAAAGTTGGGTCTTCGCCATGAAAACTCAATGCCCTATTACCCACAAGCCAACGGCTAAGTCGAAGCAATTAACAAAGTTCTCATAACTATTCTCTGATGAATGATAGGGATTCAAAAAACAAGTTGGCACACAATGTTTTTTTTGGCATTGTGGGCTTACCAGACATCCATCAAGTCTGCTACTGGGTTTACACCTTTTCGGTTAGTCTATGGTTTGGAAGCCATTCTCCCGATCGAATGTGAGATACCCTCTTTAAAACTAGTTGTTGAACTCCTACCAAACACTTCTGCTGAGGAAGAATGTCTATTGTATCTTAAGCGATTAGACAAAACTCGACGTGATGCTACCCTAGTCATAGAAGCTTAGAAAAAATGTGTTAAGGCCCAATACGACAAACATGTCAAGCCTTGCATTTTCTCTGAGGGAGATCTCGTTCTCCTCTATGAACAAGATCGAGATATGCTAGGAGCTAGAAAATTCGAAGCCATGTGGCAAGGTCCTTGTATCGTTGGATGAGTTTTGGAAAAAGGGGCTTATGAGTTAGTAGATTACGATGGTATCCCTTTGAGTGAACCCAGAAATGGGTTGTACTTGAAGAAGTACTATGCATAAGATCACCTGTGCACGAGTACCTGTATTTTTATTGTATCATACATCTTGTTTGTTACTGCAGCTTGCTTTTGTCATTATCTGGTCTCTACCCTTATGTGATGTTGTGTTTGATTTCCAGATGTCAAAGTCTTCGCCACCCTACATTGGCTTCACTAATGGCGCTAGAAGTAGTAGTCAGAACCTTTCTTCTGCTGCATGGGCAATTTATGCCCCTACAAACAAACTTGTCTCCTTACGAGGTGTGTGCCTCGACCATGCGACCAGCAATATTGCAGAGTATAGCACCATTATCGAATTGTTGATTGATGCTATCTCGCTCGAAATCCGTCATTTGGTTGTGCGACTCGATTCACAGCTCATAGTACTACAATTAAGTAATGTCTATACTATTTGAAGTCCTACTTTGTTAAGGGTGTATTTGCGAATTTGCCTCATGGAAAGTTATTTTGATTATATTGAATATCAACATATTCCTAGACGTCTAAATATATTAACTGATGTATTAGCTAACTATGCATTAGACAGACATTTGGGTCATTTATAAATCAATCACATCAATTTTCACACAACATAAGATAAACCGATAGAAGCCATATGTATATATAACGATCAAAAAAGTTTTTACAAAAGGTTTTGTCCGAGGACCAAAATTTCAAAATATGAAGCTCATAGCTTCTATAAAGTGACATCATGGATGATGTTCATGGTAACACACAACTGCCTGGGCAACCCTACAAAGCAGTCGGCCGATGAACTTTGACACTCCTACTGTATGACGTTGATAACGTTGTGGAACCTCTCCAAGGGGCATGTCTGGAATGTCTGCTATCAAACCCTCTAGGTTTTGTTCCACCGCTTCATAATCTTCGGTGTCCCATCATGGCACTGGAGCCACCTCTCCTCATCGCTGAATACGAGAAGTACTAGGAGGTCGGTAAGGCCCTATGTCTGTGTCATCAAAAATATTTTTGTATTTAGACCTTGGACGAACATAAAAAATATTTGCATATGATAAAATTCACAATAACATTTAAAAATAAAAAATGTGTACTTATTACCAAGATCCCCCCACTGAGCACCCTCGGGTAGGACCAAGTCCGGATCTCCTCGGAAGTCGAACCCAGTGTAGGCATAATCATTGACCATCAACATCTGTGGTCGCAACCAGTCGAAGAAGGAATCATTATATTTGATAATCAGTCCAGCTACGTGCCGAGCCATGAGCTGACACCACCTAAGCATTCTTGGATCTGTTGGAGCTGGTAAACCCCACTCAACCTACAACTTCAGCAAGAGAACCCTCTCAAGAAAGAAGGACACCAACAAAGACCCATACCCGAATTGCTTCAGGTCACCTCGCCTGCATTTGGTTAACTGCCTCTTCATGCTACGAAGCACTGCGTCTACCCAATTAAAAACCTGAGGCTCAGTACACTCTATGGCATACTGAAAGTAGCTCTGGAGAGCCATGTGAGGAGCAGCACTTCCATCCATATGAGCAATGGTGAACAAAATAGTGCGAAGGGTCAAATCCCGCACTCCCCAAATGGCTACTTTCCCTTTTCTCTTCTCTGCCTCTGGAACATAGTGCAAATGACAATACTCACTCATGGGCAGCCCACCACCTCTGCTACCAGTCAGGATCATGTGGTACCCATGCCGTGACAGTCCTATCAAGAATTAAATTTCCTTGATATCTAAGGACAATGTGTGGACCCCTACATGGAATATTTGTTGGTTAGGATCCCACATATGCACAAGGTACTCCAATAACCTGACTTGGGCCCTCATACCTGGGATACAGAAGAATTTTAGAAGACCACAGTCTCATAAAGAAGCAACGGTGGCCGGATGATTCCCGACAATGGCATAATATTCTTTGTGCTCTCTTTCATGCCATTCCAGAACCATGGTGATAGCCAAATACCTGCATAAGAAGGATAAGAAGAAAATTAATAACTCTATTTAACACTTGGTATCTTTTTCATTGAGCAAAACTTTATAAAATTTTCCACTTTGCGGTTCTCGCAGGTGTCCTTTAGGCACAATGCAAGGTTCTCGCAGGTGCCTTTGGGGTCACTTGCGAGAATGAGGCATTCTCGCAGGTCCCATGTGGCTGGCCTACGAGAATGGCTGAGCACAACTTTAACCCCCAAAACAAACTCAAAACTATGATGTTTGCCAATGAAAATGAAAAATCAAACCATGAAAAGATAGAGGACAAGGAGCTTACTCCACTGCTGGAGACGGTTCGTCGAATGGATGCTCGTAACTCCCGCAATCGAGCACCAAAATTCAAGGGAAAAAGAGGGGTTTTGGACTCAAATATTGGTAAAATTAAAATGATTATGGTAAAAAGAACTTTTACCCCTTTATATTTACTTTTACCATTTGTTATTGGATTTTATAATTGTTTATTTATTAAAACCTAATGCCTAATACCCTTTTGAGTGTGACTTTTGCAGATGTAACAACCTCGATGTTCATGCACAGGGATGTAGATATTTTTTCGTCTTCATCGCATGTTTTGATTGTTTTTTATGGTTTTTGTACAAAACCTCGAGCTTGGTCTTTGTCCATTCTCACACTCGAAAATACATGAGAACACGATTGAGCACAGTTTTATCAATTTTTCGGGTTCAACAAGGTTATATGAAAAAGGAACCCTTTTGGAGTCCTCTTTAAGCTCTTTTCATACTCTCTAAACATGAAAAGATTGTCGAGCAACCTTGCTATTTTCACGCTCATTAAAGTATTTGAAGAAAGAGTTTGTTGGGTGATAATTTATCTCTTTTTCGGTCTCATCAGACTATTTTATGAAAAAGGAACTGAGAGAGTTATCTTTTAAGTGTTTTTCCAGTCTCTATAATCATGAAAAAACTTCGAGTTTTCTATCTTTGGACACGTTAAACAAACATCGACAGACCCGTAATCGGACCAAACCACTCCTTCCTAGGGTTCGCTAAACATACTCCGAAGGACTTATCCGAAGGATGAGCTTATATCAACAAGCATATGTTATCCTCCTCAAGCTTGCGTAAAAATAAAGAAGTACTCACCAGAAATGGTGGGGGAAAATTTGGGAAAGGGATGTGTTCTCATATTCATATTAATTGGCAGTAAGTGTCTCTCTTGAACATGACACCCCCTATTCATTATTTGAAGCCAGTTTGGGAAATCCATTTGTCTCTCATTCGATTTTCTACAAGATCATACCTTGCGTCGTCTTTGAGTCAATGTTGCCAAATCATTGGTCGTGTTATTCATATGTTCAAGAGAAGTTCATTTGAAATCTCTATTGAGTCAGCCATCTGCAGTTATCGATTCTCTCTGTGTCGGACTTCCCCGTGTCTAGTCCAACTTGCGTCATACTTTGTTTCACCTTCAAAATCTGTTACTCATTTCGTGTCATTTATGGGGGATACATCAAGGCCCTCCTGTGACGAGTTTTGTTCCATCGACTTCAGCTCATTATCCGGAAACAAGACTTAGAAATTCTTTGGTACCTTGGAACTTGCATGCCTCAATGGTAGGTTTCCTCACTTCCGATAGTGGGTTTACATCATTGGCCCCTGATCAAAAGATTCCGTCGGATGTTCGACCTGAACTCATTCATTCACATTCGGTGGATTGTACTAGTGTACCTTGGGAGTCATTGACATTAATGGTGATTTCCCTCACACTTGTTAACAATTTCATCAATGACCAGTAATCAAGTAGTTTCTACCATGTTCGACTTCAACACATGTAATCACATGGTTAGATTTGTACTTTCAAGCAACGAGATTGAAGACTCTAGATCTCATCTCTTTTGTCCAGGTTGTGATGGTGTATGTATAATTTGAGACACATAGATCCACTTTGTATGTCTTGTGTCTATGTCGTCTCAATTTGAATTTTCTTGCATAGATCCACAGTGTATTCTTAGTGGCTATGCGATATTTTGACGGCATGGATCCACAGTGTATGATTGGTGTCCATGAACTATGCTTATAATGTCATCCGTCCGTGATCTGAGTATGGGAATGCCTACCTCAGAACTAGTATGATATTCTGCAGATGCTTGGTTGTTCGCAGGTTTCCGATTAGGTGCGCTCCTAGTGTCTGACACACACACATACAGTTTACAAAGTATTTCGGCTATCACTGGTTCTGGTCTCATACTTTGGGGGGCATTCTGTTACCCATGATTTTGGTCATCTTGATGGTGTATTGATGATGGTGTACTCGGGCTCCTAATAAGAACTTTCTCTTGAGAAAAGTGACATTCATCTCTTCCCAGAAAACATATTTTTGAAGAGAGTTCGCAGGTTGCTTATAGCCTAGGGTGTGAGAATGGCCCATTCTTGCAGGCTGCCTTCAGCTAGGGTGCGAACTTCTCACACTGTGCTATATATCTAGGGTGCGAACTTGTTCTCAAGCTTGGAAAAAGATGGAGTCTCGATGGTTCTAGAAGGGAATCTTCTAGAGAATGGGTTGGCATTCGAATGGTTATCATTTTACTGGTTTCCCTGATTTGGTGGGATCATTCTCATCCAAGTAAGCATCTCATCCTCTTCTATATATTGATGGGATTCTCATGGAAAAGGTTAAGCAAGATTAATTGGAGAATTGGTGAAGGAATTGTGTGAAGAACTCAACTTAAACAGGAGCTTGGAGACTCTAGCAAGTCTATCAAGAGGAGTCAGATCTTATTCATGCAAGGATCGAGCAAGTGTGTGTGTTGGAACCAAGAGCCACCAAAAGGAATCTAGCGACATCAAGGCGGTCAGGTTGTATCTTCTACTTTCGATTAATATGATACAACGACATGTCCTTTTCCCATAAAGTCATTCTTACTTTATTGTGTAATTCCTTGATCATACACATAAGTTGACAATTGAATATATTTTTCTATCTTCACTTTGGTTGGTTTGCGTTGTCTTGGTCTTGACCTCACAAGAGCATTGGAGAAAAGCGGGAGCAACAAAAACCCTAGGAAGCAATACAAAGGTATGTCAGTTGTTCCTCTTTACTAGCTAATTCAATGGTCATAACTTAGGGAAAAAGTCATGTCCTATCCTATTTTGTTCTAGATCCAGGTGGATCTAGGGAGATCTGTTAGTGTCCGCACCTACCGATTAGTCCAATAAGACAGAGACTTACCAAACATGGGTACCCTAGTTAGAACCCTTTTTTGTCATTTGGTTCCCATGCAGAAGTTATTCCATAGGACCGAGAGTTCCTTATAGTCCCAATATGAATTTTCATTCAAATCCCATTTTCTTACTCATGAGCATTTTGACTGTTGCCTGTGGGACTCCCCCCAAGTCTTGGTTAAGCTCTTTTTTGACTCCCCAAAAAAAAAATAAAAATATTTCCAAGTGAACTTGTCTCTTTCACACTCATTAAATGGTTTTGAAAGGACATCTATTGGTATAAGTTTAACCCTTTTCTGGACCAAGTATACTACTTACAAAAAATGAATCACTACTACATATGGGTGGATTATTCCATGAATTTTTTCCATGTTTCCATTATTTTCATGTTTTTTTTTTTTTAAATAGGGCGGGATTTTCGTTGATATTGCCACAAATAGGTTTTTTTTAAATTGGGTGGGATTTTCATTGCTATTACCATGAAACTTCGTCACTATTTCCACAAACGTTCATTGCTATTTCCACAAAAATTTTGCCTATCTCAAAAAGCATCTGCTAACGGCTACTTGACTAGTTGATCTATATATAACCGACTTTAAGAGTCTTTGCGACACAATTTCTATAGTTGCGACACTGTTCATGTCTTTTGTTTGAGCTGTTTATTTTTTTTATCACCCACTGGTTGAAAAAATCCAATTCTCGATCTACATAGCTCGGATTTTGAATTGCAAGGTTAGTATGTTTTTTTATTGATGTACTCATTTAACTTGTAAATTTTTGTTCAAATGTCGAATTTTCATGTAGCTTGTTTTTTCCTTGATAATATATTATATGTGTAGTACCATATTACATGTCATTGGTTTTTGGATCTAGTTAGTATATTCTATGGAAATTCATGTGAAATATCAAGAAAAATATTTTCCGAAGAAGTATTTTAAGAAGAGGGAAAATCACCCCATCAATAAGTCAATTCAAACATTAAAAACAGATGTCATTATCAATCTAGATTAATTTGAGCCTACAATTCCTTATGTAAATTTAATCCTTACTACAAAACCACCAACTCATAACAACTTTACCGGTTGGACTAATGTTTGAAATAGAAAGTGGAAAAAAAATCCTCTTAAGTCTAATTCTATCCCTTAGAGACCTTGTTAGCTCTCTAACTTTTGTGTTTCTATGATGTTGTGCCTATATATATTAATGTCATATTTTTAGTCTAGTATTAGGTTAGGTTAGTCATATAACATTGTATTCTTATGTGATGTTGTTTCTCTCAATTTTTTTATAATCACACGCAATTCTAGATGTAATGATTAACTAGAGTTTGTATTTGATGTAACTTGTTTATACACTATTAATAAGGAGTAGCAAAAATATAAAAATTCATGATGAAATCTACGATAACATGATGAAATCTACTAGTCAGACAATGAAAAATGAGAACATGCCAAAGTGTCTTAGAAAATAAAACTGTGACCACTGTAAGTAGCACAAAATTGTGACCTTTGTATGTAGCTACAAATCAACACGTCATAATTTAAACCAACCCAACCCAATTGTGGATGAAAAGTGGTTGGCATTCTTTTTTTAGTGGTGAATTTCAAATATTGACATTTTGTCTACAAAACAACTTAGAGGCTAGTGTATGGTGTCGAGTGATTCAAGTTTGAGAAATTTTGACCACTTTAGTTAAATGGTGTGTAATTATTTTCCATGGTGATTCAGTACACACTACTCTAAATTACAAATTGAAGCATATTGATCTTAATAATTAATCGATAATAATAAAAAAACATGTCAAAATGTCTTGGAAGAAATAATTGTGAGGATTGTAGGTCACTGTAAATAAACATATCATAATTGAAAGGAGTAGCTAAAATATAAAAAATTGACAACTTACTGTTTGGTATGGTGTAGGTAAGACAATTACTTGTTAGGACAAGGATTTGTCACTATGAACAAAAATGACAGGAAGATTGTTCAGTTAAGAGAGAGATTAGAGGCAAGGGGCGATGGAAAATGTTATTTCCCTTGGTATGATTGCAGGGGCTTGTAAAGAAAAAGACTTTTAATAACAACAACTGAAAGACATTGTAGGGAGAAGGGGCATGTTGAAGGGGGTTATGAATATAGTCCCTTGGTAAGAGGATTCAATATTTAATGTATTCTCTATAATAATCATCATGTCATGAATTTTAGTAATATTTCTTATCGAGATTTTTATATTTTCTATACACACTAACTTTTCTACATTGTTTTTAAATATATAGACAATGCCCCCAAAATGTCGACCGCCAGAGACTTATTTTCCAAGTATTCGCAGAAATACTCCTTTTTAGGGTGATGAACTTCAAGATCAGAATATTGAAGCTACTGATCAAGTTATTAATGATGATATGGATGGATATAACGTTAGTGATTCAAATCAGGAAGATGAGATACATAGATTGATCCAAGTCACATTTTCTCCAATGGATGAGGAAAACCAGGATGATAGTCATGATGTTGATCCTCTACTCAAGAAGTCACGTCAACCTCTTTATGAAGGCTCAACAACAAATATTTTATCTTCTATATTGTTGTTGGTGAACTTGAAGGTTTTGAATGGTTTATCAAACACATACCTCACAAAGATACTAAGGTATTTAATTTGTTAATTATTTATGCCTGCATGTTCACAAATACTTAAAAGGTTCAGTTTTTTCCTATATTTCTATTGTTTTCTATTTTTTAAATTAGTATGGATGCAATATTAATGATTACTATTGTTTACATTGACTTATTGTTTTGAATTTTTTGGATTGTTAGGTGAATTTCTATTACCGACTTCAAATATTTTTCCATGCACATATCGAGAAATATCTGTGATTATGAAAGAAATTGGAATGGACTATTAGGCTATTGATGCATGTCCTAATGATCATATCTTATACTATGGAAAATATGAATAATAAAATGAATGCCCATAATGTCAAATAAGTAGATATTGAACCAATAAAGCATCAAAGAAGGTGCCTCACAAAGTTCTTCGTTATATTCCGATAATTCCACGTTTCCAGTGGTTGTTCAAGTGCCAAAGTATAGCACAGTTTATGGATTTCCATGCAAAGAACATAAGTCGAGACGATGTTCTTCGAATTCATGCAGATGGTTCTGCATTGAAATACATCGAAGAAAAGTGGCCAATTTTTAAAGAAGAACCTTATAATGTTAGACTTTCATTGGCAACTGATGGTGTCAATCCATTTGGAGAGCTTTGCTCTGCATACTCAGTGTGGCCTATTTTTGTTATAAACAATAACCTTCCTCCTTGGATGTCAATCAAGAGAGAGAACACAATGTTGGTAATGATTGTTCCAGGTATTTAATTATCTTTTATTTTCTTTAAAGTATGACAAAATATTTCATTTCTTTGTTTCGTGCATGGTAATTATTTCTTTTATATATAACAACATTTAGATAAGCATAATTAATCATGCAGTATGTTGAACCAATTAGGTAAGTACCAAGTTAAAGATATGAACGTATATATTGAACCTCTTATTGATGAGTTGTTGAAGTTATGGGCTAGTGTCACTATGTATGACATCTCTAGACCAATAGGGAAAAACCGATTTCAATTCCATGGAATACTATCATGGACAATTTATGATGCTCCCGAGTTAACACATTTTTGTGGTATATTGTTACTTTTTTTTGTGATTTAATATTATATATATATATTGAAAATATCATTCATTATTTTAAATTGTAACTCTAATTTGACGCTACATTAATTCATATATCTTGTAGGTCTTCAAACAAAGGGTAAATTTGCATGCCCCAGTTTGTGGTCCCAGGATAAAATATCGTCGTTCAAGGAGTTTAGGAAAGGAAGTGTTTGCTGAGTATAGGCACTTTTTGCCTAAGAACCATAGTTATCGAACTACAGATAAAGCAAAATTCAATGGTAAAGAAGAAAATGGAAAAAAACCATGAATAATGACACCTCGCTTATGGAAGTTGGAATATATTAGAAATCGTTAAGGTATGCAAATTATTTATGTATGACATATTATATAAATATTTGGTTAATTTCATTAGTATTAATTTCATTTGTTTGATTAATTAGTGTTAATTTCAATTGGTTGATGTTTCATGAATGTCGTTAAGGCATGAATGGGCTTCCATGAGGAATGAAAATTTACCCGATGAAATTCAGTAGATTTCCATACTACGAGCACCTACAAATAGTTCATCTATTTGATACAATGCATATCAGGAAGAACATAACAAAATTGTTATGTCGAATATTAGATGGAAGGACTGACAAAGAGAGAATTGGAAAGATTTGTTGTGACATCCAGGAAGCTAATCATGCATTGCAAAGTGTTATTATTAATTCTAATGGCGATGGTCATGAACATAATACTAGTCTTCCTTGGTTATTGATGGGGCAACAAAGCAATATTGTAAAAGAGGTCATTCGAAAAATTAGGTTTCCGACGGGGTTTTCGTCGATCATACAAAATATCTTAATGAAAAAAAGGTGATTTTGGTGGGGTTAAAACACATGACTGACATATATTCATTAAGGTAATTAGTAGGTTATAATATATTTCCTTATCGGTACACATTTTTTGGAAACAAATAATAATTTTTTTTTTTTGTTATAGTATGTTCTACCTTTATCTATTTCAGATGACTTTGACAACAACATAAAACAAATTATTTATGTACTTGTCAAATACATGAGGTAAGTATTGTTTTATAAGGAAAATGTACTTCTTATGTGATTTGTAGCGGAACTTATTGACATATTATATTTTATTTGCAAATTTATGTATGAATTGATATTATTTTATTGCATCAACATTTGTAGGTAGCTATCATCAAAAGAAATCCATAAAGAAGATATAAGGTATTGGAAGAGAGAAATTCCCCAACTAATGTGTCAAATTCAACAGTATCTACCTCCAACATTTTTCAATGCACAAGAACACTACCTCATACACCAAGTTGAGGAGATTGAATTATGTGGACCAGTACACACAAGGTCAATGTGGATGGTGGAGAGGCAGTTGAAGTCACTGAAGGATTTTGTTAGAGAAAGAGCACACCCAGAGGGTTCTATGGTTGAGGGTGTTGATTAAGGTTGGTTGTCATTGATGTCAATCCTTGAAGAAAGACCCGTAGCACAAAGGTTTGGGTAATGGACCCAATAGTGTTTGATGTAAATATGACTCATTATTTTTTTTTCATGGTTGATAAGAAGTAAATATGGATGAACACCAAAGTGGTCCCCTTATGGTGAAAGCCCTCACAGGAAGACGCTTTTTGGAGTAAGAGAACCCATGCTTAATTGTGGAATAATGAGATGAAGGAAAGTGAATTTGTTAGGGGAAATATCCTATATGGATAGTGCTTGTCATGTCATTTCCGGTGGTATGTGGAACATCACATAATTCCTCATGGTTAGAGAGTTATGGCCATGAGAAGTTAGAGACCCCAGGTTTGGGTAATGGACCCAAGTTTGTTTGATGGGTAATAGTATTAGTTATGATATATTTTCATATAATACTATTCTATATGGATAGTACATGTCATGCCTTTTCTGGTGGTATGTAGAACGTCACATAACTCCTCACGGTTTGAGAGTTATGGCCTTGCGAAGTTGGAGGACCCTCATATGTCATCTAGAAGCCCCAAAAGGTCAAAGTAGTCAAAGTGGTTTAAGAGATTTTGAAAGGTAAATAATAAAGTGAAGTGATGAGTGTATTATAATTCAAAGTGAATGCAAAATAAATTATTTCAATAATAAATTTAATGGAGAAATTAGAAGTGGACCCAACCCTAAAATAAGGAAAGTGGGGCCAAGTGACCTAGAAGATGTTTTTAAGGAAGCTACTTGGAGAGTATAAATAAGAGGCAAGGCTCTCT
>ML797856.1:134485-155596 GCA_009831015.1 Picea engelmannii
ATCCAACATGTCTCATTGTAATGTATGTTGTGATAGTTGTGTCTTCTCACTATAATGCATGTTTCTATGTCCATCATGGGATTCCTAGAGCACCACCTATCATTCATGATCCAACACATAGTAGTCAAGAATCCCATCCATTGATAATGTGTGCAAGTACCGTATGATTAACAAATAATTTGTATCCTTAATTATGAGCTATCAATCTTTACTATCACCATATTCTTCTAGTGCATGTAGATTTATATTTGAAGTTGGCAATATTAGTGAATAATTCAAGAACTACTTCCATGCAAAATATATCTACATTCAACACTTTATGAGCTATCCCAACATTGTTCTAATTGTGGATTTTCAAGAGGTGATTAGGTCCCACATTTTATTTACCTATTTTAACCACCACTTCAAAATCAAACTCCTAAAATAGTAGCAAACATCAATAGAATTAACCTTCCAACATTGTATTGTTAACCAAATACTTGACCACTAAATTATCAATGAACAACTTGAAGGACCGGTACAGAAGATAATACTTGAAATTTTGTAGCATATACACCATCACCAGGCCTTTTCATTTCATGGTTGTGTAATTACAATTTTTTTCTAGAAAATTACCTTGGGTGGTGTAGCATGCGTTCCCCTAGCTATGCCAACATGTTCCCAATGCAATGGTAGTGGAATCCACATGGACATGGAAAAAATTTGACCAATTAGGAAAAACAAGAATTGGAACCATAACCATCCACCGTTTTAACTTGGAAAAACCCTTTTCACTTTCTACAATCCATACAAATGGGACACCTTTTCATAGTAGTTTCTCCTTCTACATTATTAGTTGATCATGCCCCATGATAAATATATGGTAATACCCTGCATGACCATAACAAAGGGACATTCTCTAGTGCATACATATTCTAAAATTACTATGATTTTCATTAGTTTGACTAAACATCCTTCCTTGTAGATAATATGATCCAAGAGGATATTGAATGGGGTGTAGAAAATGAAATTCTTAATATTTAGGTACAACTAGATCAATCAACGTCTTTCCATCACCAACATTAGTTTAGCCATGTGACCCTTTAGCTAGATATACATTGCCAATAATTGAAAATATAGCTCAAGGAAATTATGGATATATTGAACATAACAAACATGATTCTAGAGAACATAATTGGTGCATTACTTGGGCCAAAGGGCATGAGATTGTATGCATACAATCACCATTCCATAGAAAAAATGGTGTTCATATTATCCTCCTTGATGATACAGATTTTATGATAGCCAAATAATCCTACTATGAAGGTGTAAGGTTCATTCCTTGCCACTTTCTTGGTAATCTCATGACTAAAATGTGTATGAAAGGGATCATGTATGTAGGCTTGACTCAATCTAAAAAATTCCACAGAAAAATTTATTCAACCTTTTCCACACCCTAGGTGAAGATTAGACTAATGGAATCTTATTGTTCCACCGAAAATATCTAACCAATAGTTATCATATCACATATCTATTGTTTATCATATTCCTTATAATGTGAATGCATCCTATATAGTCACTTCTTGGTAGATCAGGTGTCAGGCTTCAATTCTATATTCGTCTCCCATTATTCGCCTCACTCTTTTAATCTCAAAGATGCTACATGGGAATATTTGAGTGTACTCTCAAATAAAATATACAATGTCTGCAATGATGTTTTCATACAAATAGTCACCAATAATAGCCAACTTAGACACATCTTCCATACTGAAATTGACTATTTCTCTTTAATATCCCATGATAGTGAACTAGATAATTGGTATTCTTGGCTTATGTGAATACATGGTGCACCTCTATTTATTCAAACCATGCAGAATGAAATTCTTTTGTGACATCATCCTCTACAAAATCTATGGTCAAACATTATGGTAGTCCCATTAGTGGGAAACATTGAATGTGTTTAATCAACATATCTTCCTCATAAAGTTGAAAAGTTTCATAGAACTTAAATTGTATTTATGGTTAGTAGGTAATCTATCATTTCATTTTTCTTCTATATGTACCAATTATTCAACAATGACTCTAAGGTGGGCACACATTTATGAACCCACTACTAAATAGAAATTCCCTATGTATACTAGTGAGTTTCACATTGATCCACATGCTCCACTATATAAGAAGTACCATTGAATTGTAGGGACTATTTCGAAAAGATTGATTTATGTTCATGATCCTACTCTTCGATGAAAGCTTTTGCAGGTGAGACTCCTTGAGTGTCATTTTGCGTTTATTACTTATATTCATGTGCCTAGGAGATGAAATTAATTAACTAGTTCATTAGCAAACAATATCCTTTAATGAAAGAGCCCAATGCAATAAAATGCATGTTGGGTTCTTGGAACAGTTCAAATTATTTTGATAATAAGAACTTTGATCTTTTCTACCGAGAAGGTCTACGGTTCGAGCTCATATATCCCTATACATTCCACTAAGATACACTACTCTTCCCTATATATATATATATAGGGAAGAGTAGTGTATCTACTTTCAAAGTCTTTCGGATCATATCAATATCTTGTCCTTATCAAGATCGATGGATGGGAACATGGGTCAACAAAAACCTTATGTCTAGTAGGTTCCTAGTCCTACTATATCTTCTCGTGACTCCAAAGTTCATAATGAAATTCCCACAATCATTCAAGGATATATACCAAAGTGATATCCAATTTTATACCCTCTATTCAAACATGATGTGTTAAGTTATGTGTTCCATAAACTTTGTGGCATTAGTTGTGCCATTAAACACTAGTGGATCTTTAATCTCTACATGAATCCACTTAATGGAATTTGGTAGTGTGCATATTTGTGTCAATTAATTCTCATACTCACTAGGTCGCCCAAAAGTAATGGAAACTTTGGAATAAATGACATAGGAGAATACTATTCTCCAAC
Source organism: Picea engelmannii (assembly GCA_009831015.1). NCBI lineage: Eukaryota > Viridiplantae > Streptophyta > Pinopsida > Pinales > Pinaceae > Picea > Picea engelmannii. The sequence continues at coordinate 137,417 of ML797856.1, forward strand.
TCAACTTTCCACTAGCAGTTGGATTAATGTAGTCTTCCCACTATCCTATGGTGAGATTATCGAAAAACACCTTCATACAATACTTCTTCTATCTATTTAACAAATGTATTTCGCTACATTAGATCCAATGGATATACCATCCAATAACCCTTCTTATCAAATTTCATCATTATCAAATTCCCAATAAATCCATTACAATACTAGGTATGGATATTTGTCATCTGCTATGTTAATGAGCTCAAAGTAAGCATAAATATTCACACAATCGGGATAAAATTCCATCTCTCCAATTTGACAATGGGGAAAATGTGTAATTGGTTCACCAACTACCACTAGATCGACAAGTGGACCCAATTTGGTCATCCCATGAGTTCCCATGATTACCTCAGTAGGATGTTAACATCCAACCCGAAGTTGAGCATCACTTCTTACACTTCATATCATGAATCAATGCATTTAAGATAAATTATTTTCCATACCTTGTTCACTAGACATGGTTTAAGGGCCTATCTTGTGCCTCTATTGGTGACTCTAAAATTGTCCCAAGGACATCCCTTAACTTTGTTGTGGGTTTATCATTTTCTATTATATATAGAAAACTTTTCAAAAATTCTTTGACTTCATCTTCCACTATATATATTAGTAGAATCATGCATTGGATTAGTGGCCAAATTATGGAAGGTTTTATATTTCTTGCATTCATAGTAACTATGTTTCTAGCATGAATAGCTTCCTACATCACCTTAATTACATATTTAAAGTAACCTTTCTTTCATAGTACATCAAACCTTGGTGCTCACTATAAATCTTGATATATCGGTCCTTGATTTGCATCTCTCATGTTTGTGTTAGAATTGGCTCCAAAATAGGTGACGATATTGATCCCAATGTAGGCACAACCTTCTATATTTTCAACATGATATAAAGCTCACAATTCACCATATTATCACTACTCTATCTCATGTATTGTTCCTCCCATTTATTAATCAATTGTACACAATCATGTGTATTATGTATTGTCTTTTGGTAGTACCCACATCAAGGATGGTGAGGATATAAGTAATTCCTTTCAATATACCCCACTTCAATAATTATAAAATCATGGTGGGAGATGATCCACTTAATTCCATAGAGTCCTATTACCCTAATTCTAATTATTTCCCCCGTCCACTCCCATGGTTGAATCCATTGTTTTAGAAGACCTCACGAATCCCAACATCCATCTTCTCATGTAGATTTTTCTTTTTTAAACCTATAGGAGGCGTGGCCATATTGATGAAAGTTCGTCGCAAGCTAATGATTAGGTTTTACTCTGACAAGGATTTTCGTCGCTATTGCCACAAAAGTTCGTCACACTTTTCCACGATTTTTCATCGCACATATAACATATGTGTCGTAAGCTCTTCGTGAGTTTTTTCTCTACCAAAAGTTTTCGTCGCTATTGCCACGTTGTTTTGTCACAACTTTCCACGCTTTTGCGTCACACGTATGACATATGTGTCGTAATCTGTTGGTAAGTTTTTTACTTTGGCACGGTTTTTCATCCCTATTGTGACACTTTTTAAGGTTAACCTATATTGAGGATGATGACACATGGAGGGCTTATTTCGTTGTTGTTTCCATGAATACCTAGTTTGTGGATATAGTGATGAAAATAGTTCCATGAAAAATAGTCTTTGGTTTTGTGGAAAGTGCGACAGATATGTGTGGCAATAGCAGCGAAAAGCCATCGAAAATTTGGTCATATGTAGTAGTGAATACTCTAGTCTCCATTGACTAAAACAGTTCTCCTAGGTATTAATTTATACTTTTTTGGGCCTAGGAGACTAAATCTACGAAAAATGACATTTTTGAGTTAATTTGTAATTACATTCCATTATTCTACTTGCATTGTTGAGCCTATTGTCGACCCCCTATTTCTCATTATAAGCCTCTTGCCTCAAAAATTTGCATCACTAGCCAAGCAGTGTCTTCCATATATTAATTGCATATTAACACCCTTTACCCATAGAGGAAACATCCCCTAGAGTGTCCATGCCCCGCATGTGTTCCCTTGCATTAAGCATAGGTATGTTCCAATGCTTGGAACTAGTTTCTTACTCACAACATTCATTTCCTCTCCTATATCATAACATTTTTTTCCTATAAAATAACAAAAACATATGGGTGAGAAAATAATATTATCTCCTATCGATAGAAGTCATGTCACCTTTGAATAGAGCATAAAATCTTGAGTCCATTTTCATCCATGGTTTGGGTTTAACATGACATTAGGAAGTTGAGCTCGTTACTTAGAGTTTACTCCTTCATCTGGTTATTCTTCCAATCCCTATGGAGAGTTTGTTGATGCCTCCTGTGTCACAAGATTTTGTCAATTATCGGTATTAATTCTATGTTGCCTGGGTTATCCATATGTATCATGATCTTGTTCAAAGGAAATTTAAATCCCGTGTTTACCATTTCTCAGAACTCTTAACTTTGCATGTCGGCCATACATTTAGTATATCTCAAAATCACATGAAGTTGTTGTCCTACCTTGCACCCTGGGCCTACTTTCATTATTAGTAGGTAAAATTGAACAAAATAGATGACATCTCCTCATTGGTCATTGAGTGGGGGGTTTCCCTTGTGTTAGATGACAAGCAATTTATTCACACATTGGGATTTGTGCAATTTCTTGGGTTCCATTAGCCCTATTGGTGGTTTCCTCACCTTTATCGATAGATTTTCTTATTGGCTACTATTCAGAGGGTCTCTTTCGTGCACTACTTTCATTTGGTGCATGCGAGAGATACACATGGTCATTGGTTCATGAACATCCTATTTGTTTGATCTCCTCCTAATAATCAAGCTATTGCTTTGTATCTCATGCTAAATGATTATAGATTCCTTAATTCTCTCCTTTTAGTGGGTCTCCTTCCATCGAATTCAACTCATCTATTATGGAAATGAGACCTAGATTCTTATGAGTACCTAGAGGCTTGTAATAATCATTGGTAGGTTCTCCTGCCATCAAAAGTTGGGAATACATCAATTTATCCCAATCTATGGATTCTTCAATTGTTCAACCTCAACACCCTTAATCACACTTGTGGAATGCAATCGGTGCCTTGACACCTACTATCATTATTGATGGGTTGTCTTACGTTTGTTAATGATATACCTCAGTGACCGGTAATCAAACGAAGTCTCATTATGTTCGAATTCAACTCCTCTATTCACATGATGTATACTTGCAGCTTCGATGGATAGTGTATAAGACCTCTAGGTTACAGTAGAAACACCCCATATCTATTGTTTTATTTAATTGGGCCAATACCTATATGGCTTCATTGATCATGGAAGCTCAGATTGTACTCCATTATATACAGATATCTTCAATTGATTTTGAGACTGGACTCCATTGTGTCTTGTTCGTGACTATGACAGCCTATGGCATATTCCCACTTTGTATTTCCTATTCATATCCATGAACAACTATTTGATATATATCCACATGGATTTGCAGTGTAATTAAGATTGGAAACCATCTGTAAAAATTCATTATGGTTTGTAATATTCTCACGAGTAACTAGTACTTCCAGCTGAGACTTCATTACTCTACTTCTAGGAATTATAATATATTTTGGTCATCGCAGATACTCCTCCGACCTCACACATTAGGGGGCATCTGTTACAATTTTTTTTCCTCACTCCATACATCTTGCTTGGATGGCCTTTCGGGTCCCTCTATAGACTTGAAGTCCCCTTTTTGTTCACTCCAGTGGTAAAAGTACATATTTTTGTACACTTACATGCCCTACCAGTTAGACAACTAGTGTATACAGATGTTTCTCCACTACAACCCGTGTACATAGGGTTTGGTGCTCAAAAATTTAAAAATATGTCGGGGTTCCATGCCATGTCACATGATCCATGATCTTTGACCTTCCACATACCAGAAACACTCAGACTTGACCCTTCAAATCCATTTGGAGGCTACAAATTGAGCCATATACAAGCCTTGGGAAATGGACAATTCAACATTGAGAGCAAAGACACTCTAGAGAAATTTCACTTCATATTGAGTCTACATTCCTTTTTCCTTGAAAGTTTGAAATTTTTGTGTTCATCCCCAAGCTCTTCCTATTTTTTGATGGAGAACCTCATTGACTCCTACATGTTAGCTTGCCTTTGCAAAGGACTGAAGTGATGGAGGCCCAGCTGGAGGGACTCAGTTTCTCAGTTCCGATATGTGTCATTACAGAAGTTTGTCACCTATGTACTTCTATTTATTACATTAATAGAATTACTCTTTTCTCGTCCAATTGATATCTTGAAAATATTTGAATTACTTTCCATGGGTGTATTTGTCATGTATGTTATTGGATTATGCTAATTTATATTTTGACATTATATATCATCACCACATGCTTGCGCATATTGGTTGTTGAGGACAAGTTGCAGGTATAAATATTTGGTGCGTGTGCTCAATGGTGTTCTTATTTGAACATCTGAACGAGGTAGGCTTCTATCCTTGTCTTGTTAGCATTTCATTTATATAGCATACTTGAGATTAGAGTTGATTTCTTAGTGTCATTCCATCTGTTGTGGTTTTCCCCTAGCCATAGAGAGAATTTCCTCATAACAACCTGGTTCATACATAGAAAAGAAAGCACACTATATGAAGAAAATCAAAGCTCTTCTATTAAACATCAAACTATTTTACAAACTAAATTTCAGAAAGTTCTTTCTACGATTTGAATCCCCTCAAGCATCATAGTTTATCTTATTTATACAAAACAAAATGTAACAACTAATCCTAGGAATTATATCATGGATTAATGATGCAATTGATCAGATCCTAAATGTTCTGAGTCTCTCCATTTGGCATTCACCACCACAACATAAAATCTGGGCATTTCATCTTTAGAAAAACAACCATATCTCCCAAATTGTGTACTTTTTGAAAAAACAACTCATGCATCACCTAATTGGGCATGTTTTGCATAAATCCCATGTCTCAAATATCCATATTCATTCTCATCAGTTTGAAAATTGCACTTGCAGTTCGTTGCATGTTCTTGTTGCTAAATATTTTTTTGTAAATACATGAGTTGAGCAAGCATTGACTGAAGGTTTTTGGGTTGATTTTATCATATCCAGGAGGACACGTACCATGAAATGAAGACAAGGATCATGTTCCATGTTCTCATTTCCTCCATATCACTATGCAACCATCCTAACAAACAAAGGATTTCAAGAACACAATTATTCCTTAAATTTATGCTAAAAAACAATTTATTTAGTATTTTAACTTGTTAATTTTTTAAAATTAAAAATAAAACATTAAATTACCTGATATGTCTCTATAATCATTTTATAGAACCAAAATGGGCGAGGAGAATGTCAAAAAGAGGAAAAATGGATTAAAAATAAGTAGGTGGAAGTTATTTTTAAATGACAAAACATGATACCAACATACCCCCATATTGAAACTTTTGCATGTCCTCATGCAATCCAAAATTTGACAAAATTTCCTTTTTCACATTTTAGATTTCTCCTACTACCTTCAATAGTTCATCACATTTGATGTGGAAGCTTTATACATATTTTATTCAAGTCTCTTTGACATAGCTCTTGTCATTTTTTATTGCACTGAAGATTCTATAGTTTCATTTCTTTTCACCTTCCTTTTCATTTGTTTATCTTTCTTGGTTTTGTGTCTTGAAGTTTTAGAAATTTTCTATTTTCGGATGTATATTTAGATATTTTTCTTGACATGTCTTCAACAATATTCCTTGTTACCTTTTCAGTGTTTTCAAATCCATTTGTTTCCAAAAATTGTGGCCATTACATTCCTTGTTTTATCAGTTCATGCTTGACATAAGGCTATGATGATATAAAGACCTTTCAATGTTTTTAGTTTGTCTTTGAATGGATTTTGACATCTTGGTTTAAAATTCTCAATAAGTAAGAAGGTATATTCAATGATTTTTCATTTTTCAAGTGAATCAAAAATGTTATATGGTAGAGGAAAATAAAATTGAATCTCCCTTCACAAATAAAATATTTTTGAATGAGAAAGGTAAGGTCTTTCCAAGGATCCTTTATCCAAACCCTTGTAACTCCTGCAACCCAGTTTAACTTCTTTCTATTCCTTAAAATATATGGAGTCCGTGCTTTTAAATACATAGATTTATTTTTGAACCATTGTTCTCCCAACTGTGGAAATATTACAATATTATATAGCAAGTTTTCAAATATATGAAGAGTGAGATTGCCTACCTGTCCACACTCGCCATCAAATGATTGAGAAAACACCCTGGTCACCTCTACATTGTGCCCTTCGAATTTTCCAAAGAATTAAAGAAATCACGTTCTTATGATTTTGTTTTTCATTTTCCATGTACACCTACCAATGTGACTCCATGGGGTTCAAATATCACTGCTGCATTCTTTTCTCAAACCTTGTTTTAATGTGTTTTGTTTTGTATGCTCCATTTCTCAAGAATTTTTGAAAATTTTCTTTTGTTAACAAAATCACCTCAATTCGTTCCTTGACTTCATTTGAATCCTTGTATTTTATTCACCTTGCTAAAGGTTATGATCACAAGTCTTTTAAAACCCTTCCTTCAACATAAATTTGCCTTGCAGACTTCAATTTTTGGACTCTGTCTTCAAAATCATGTTTCAGTTGTTTTGGGTAACAATGATACCATGTAGTCATGGGTTATATGTCAACATATAAATGGTAGGTGGGTAAATGGTAGGATAGAAAATTAACAAGAAATGTTATTTTGATAATTAGTGAAGGTGTAGGACAATATAAAATAGGAAAGAAATGTAGGATGGAAGGATTAATGTATTAAGGTGTAGGATAAAAATAGATGATGGTGTAGGATAGTGAAATAATGAGGAAGGATGAAAGTTAGGAAACTAATGGGTAATAGTTTATATTTTAATGTATGGACAGGAAAAATAAATGGATAATGCATATAATTAAAGATGATAATGGATAATGGGAGGATAGGATAGTTTATGAAAGGTATGATAGAATAATAGAATATGATTGTTCTAAAAAGGAAAAAGGAAAAGAATCACATAGGTAATATAGTTTTATTCTAATTTCTTTATTAACAAATTAAAATACTAAACCTTGATTTGCCAAATACTTTAGCTTGTATGATTGCAACTTGGATGTCCTCATCTTTGAATTTTGCATCTTGGATTTCTTCAATATGATTTATCTGTAGCTTGAATATCTTCATAGGTGCTTGGTGTGATCTTGATTTCATGTAGTCTTCATTCAATATCTTCTCTATTGATCAACTTTTTCATTTCTTAGTATGGAGCTTAGATTGGTACTATATGATGAATATGTAGGAACCATGAAGAGAAAATATAATTCTAAAACAAATAAATATTTATTCCAACAACCATTATTAAATCTTGGGTTGCAGGAAATAAAACAAATATGTTGGAGCATAGGAAAGGAATTGTGGTTGTTGCAAAAAATTATACTATAAAAAATCATGTTGAACATGACCTCTTGTTGACCAAAATTTGATCATCTATATTTTCCCGCACTTGGATTCATAAAAAAAAATGATATCAAAAGAAGACAATTTTTGAACTATTTTAAGTTCATTGTGTAGCCCCTAGTCTCAACTTTGCCACACATTTTTCGGATCGAAAATCTGAGTTTGTATGCTCAAGATATCTAGGCTTAATTTTAAGCGGAAAGGAGTGCTTTTTCCATGAGGAATAAAGACAATTTCTTCAAAAATCTAAATTATTTGGGCCCAAGACCCTACTTTTCTTCTTTAATTTTCGGGTTCAAAAACCATAAAAATATTCTATTCATAGGCACCCACCATACTCTCCAACACTCAAAATTTTCTCATATCTTCCATCTTCTCTTACTCTCTTCTACCACTCTATACTCTCATAATCCCATACTTAGAAATTTTCTAAATCCTACCACTCACCATAATCCAAATCCTACCACTCACCATAATCCAAATCCTACCACTCACCATACCCCGCACACTTCATTTCCCTTACCCCACTCTCTCCACACCACAACAGGGGCATACTCACTCACCCCTTACTTACCTTCCTTCCCTCACCCCTGACTCCGCTCCTACCCATCTCCTTATCTATCCATCCTTTATCCTCCCTTATCCCTTACCTCCCCTAATCCATACTTAATTTTTTTAGTCCTTCATAGATGAGAAGAAACCCACACTCCCTCACCCGCCAACGCGCTGCCTACAAACTACCCCCTACCTCACCCTATGTCACCCTTATCCCTCCACCCTCTATATTTCCCACCCCCTAACTCTGATACCCCAAATTACCGCCCCCAACTTCCAACACCTACAAATTACCCTCCCCCTCACTTACCCTCTCTCATACTCTCATTTTCTCTCCCTTTTAAACCTTATACTTTAACTTTTTAAAAATATTTTAATCTCCTAACCAATAACATTATTCCACATGAAAACGTGTGAAGAGATGACAAGTGGTAGCATATGAATGGTGCAATATCGCAGCCTATGGAGAAATGACACTTGGAGTCCAATAAGATTATTACACATGATACATCCAACATCCACTCATGTAATGGCACATGGAAACTCATGGAGGAAGACATGTGGCATATTCTTATCGAAGACATGTTGTAGCCAATTAACTTGTGACACATGGCAATTGATGGTGACTTATCAGGTGATGACATGTTACGAATTTTGAATGGATGACTCATCAATGACCGTGAATGAGGTGGAGGCTGATTGATTGTGTAAAATATTATTATTTAACTAATTTTCTAAGGAAGGTCGAATTAACTCCATGGCCTTTTCTTCTTTGTTTCTTGTAAAGTGTATGCTACACTTAACATTTTATACCATTAAGAATGTCATACTCTCATGCATATGGGTTGGATATTTATGAATAGAAGGTATAAATTACTAAATAAAGAATGAATATTCATGAATGAAAATGAATTTAAGATCAAGGGCCCACATTTTCCCAAGACATCCAATCGACGAAGGCTGAGCCGCAATCTTTCAGAAGCCATAAATTGAGATTCGGGTGTCACAATTGTGCAAATTGTATACCATTGGAAAGGTATTGTGATGAAGAATATGATAGTACATGTTGGAATGGATGAAACTAGCTACATTTTTTCTATAAAGTAAAATATAAGTCAGCTTCATTTTTAATGGACCCGCTTGACAACTCAACTTCACGAACTCATATCTTGAGATCCGAGAGTCATATTTGGGAAAACTTTATATTGTTGGAAATATGAGACTATGAAGCTAAAATATGAAGTTATTTCCATGGCTGAAAATTTTACTATCACTTCTAGAAAATTAAAATACAGTCCTCCTCTTTTAAAGGACAATTAATTAATGTTTTGAAAATAAAAGTTTATTTAAAAACTATTATTAAAAGAGAAAAAGGACCCATTTTAAAGATACAAATGATAATGATGTGAACTCATTTAAAAAACTTAAATGAGGCATTAATTAAAGTGAATTCTTCAAGAAAAGAAAAGTGTATGGGAAATTCAAGAGATAAAAAACCCTAACTACTCAAGTAGTTAGAAAATCTAATTTTTAAAAGGAAAAGAAGAGCTTCATCAAGGGTTCCATAATAAGAATAATCAGAGGGACAAGGAATAAAATTAGAGGAAGAAGAACATACAACCATGAATATACAACCAAGATTCTCATCGATGAAAATAGATCTCTATCTTCTACACTCTTTATATTCTTCTACACCATTTCTCATAGATTTATGCTTGAATCTCTTAATTGGGCACAAGGCCGAGTTTGTGAGTGTTCTTCTGGTATTCTTCAAAAGTATTGTCTTATTTGATCATGGATTATTTAGAGCCATATACATGACTATCATATATTTTTAAATGAAGAACATTTTTCATGAATAAAACTCCACAAAGAATTACTTCGGGGTTGATTTTGATTGTATCTTATAACTTTGAGTCTTAAGCATGAGATATTTGAAATTGATCTATCAAATTATATTTTTGATATTAATAGTAATACTCTTTTAAAATTATTTGAGATGATCAAATTATTCTCTCTTATTTCTCATGGAGAAGATATGGATGCATTTATATGTGATTAAGAAGATTGTGTATGTGATGTTGATAAGAAAGAAATTTTGATTTTGAAGCCCTCCAATATTTTCTTATTTTAAAGAGATTTCTTGCTACACAAAAACATCATATCAGGTTATTGAAGAACCATTTTTATTGGATAAATTTGAGCAATAAAGATCTAGGTTTTGTTGCTTTAGCATTCTCCTAATCCAAGATATTCAAGATATATCTTTTATCCAAATAGGAGTACTACCTCTCTAAAAATCCAGGAGGATTCATATCCTTGTGAGATTGTTGTTTTGATCCTCATAGATTTAAATGTCAACATTTTTGGTGACCATACTGGGGAACCATTTGTGTTCAATATATTTGAGGCCCTGCTTCAGATTTGATTGAGAAACCAGAATCTCCATGGCTCAAGGCTTTGAAAAGAAAATTCAAAAAGGTAGTTTCTTGTTCTAGATGCAATGGATTTATAAAAGGATTATTGAAAGATGTTTCACCTTTTTTTAAATTTCAAAAAGACCCAAGAATCATAAAATATTTGGGAGAATGAACTCTCTGGAAACTCCATTGGAAAGACTCAAAATTTAAAAAAATATGTATATTTTGACTCCTATGAAGAACTTCATTCATTCCATGATACTCCTTTACCTTCTTCGCTGATCCCATCAATGGTTTCAAGAGATGTAGCAAAAGGAACAACTACCCAAAGAAGAAGGCGACTACATAGAGGCCCTTTAAATCAACAAGAAGAAAATTTTCAGATGCCTAATATTCCTATGGAAAAGAATTCTACATTCTTTGGAAGATGCAGAGGAACATTTGTATAGATTCAATTGTGCATGCAAAATTTTTAATCTTACTCAAGACAATGTTATTTCTAGATTACTAAGAGGGGGGGTGAATCAATAATGAGCAATTATAGTACTTTTAACCAGAATTTATTCTTCAACAATATTCAAAAGTATATCCTTTGCATTGAATATATCATCACCAGTATAATCATAAGCAACATCACATCACAATAGATACATAGTGCATCAATATTTACTTGGAAACCCAAATGGGAGAAAACCATGGAATGTTTTTCTTATATATTTATCAAAAGAAAACATTCATTTGAAGCACCAACTTTTGATTCTCTAGCTACAACTGGAAGGAGGCTCCAACCCCCTATTCTTAGGCTCCAATCTGAAGGAAGATACAACTCCCTGGTTCTCTTGCTCCAACCAGAAGAAGGCTAGAACCCCCTAGGTTCTTCAGCTACAACTGAAAGGTGGCTACAACCACCTTTCCTTGCCCCATCCAACCACCATGAAATATAAATGTAGACCAACTGTCATGGACTCTTGCACTGTCACAAATTGTATTACAACTCTATCACTGTCATTATCTCTGTCACTATAACAACTCTATTACTCTCACTGTCACAACTTTGTCACTGTCTCATCAACCTGTATCTTATCATCTAAACTTGTTCCATACCATACATCAAGTGTATACCATCATAAATACTATCTCATGCATCAATCATGAATCAAAATATACATCAACAATGAATAGTGAATCATGAAAAAAGAATCAACCACGTACAACCTGTGCCATATACAATACCATCAACCATATGCAGATATGTACCATGTCATCAATGAAGAATATCTAACAACCTATGCATGGCCCTCATGCATACATCACCATACAACATAGATATCCCTAAACCAAGTACAAGTAGCTCAATGATGTAAACTATAAGAATCATATTGGTACTATACCATACATAAGAGTGTTTATCACTCACCCAACCATAAAACATATACCATGTCCAAGTACCATAACCATCAAACCAACAATTCCTCAAGCATTCATAAAATCATAAGAAAATTTAAGCATCAAAATAAACTAATACCCATACCATAACTTCTATAGATGACCTAAACCTGTAGAATGATGATCTATGAAATTTCTCCTAGACTCTAGGGACCTGGTACCAACATCTATTCAAAACTTCATTATATTTTCATAGATACACATCCTTATCTTCTAAAACCCATGAATATCCATGCTTTCCTTCACTGTATCATGTGTACATCCATGCCCTTCTTACCTAAAACCCGCAGATACCTGAAAAAGTAGGGTTTGTTACAACCTTGAGACTTTCTCCTTTGACCTTCCTTAGCTACCTTAGAAAATTGTCGTCACAACCTTAGCAAAGGATCACTAGTTCAAATTGAATGAGTGTGTGAGTGTCATTATGAATGAATCCTTGAGGTTATTTGTTGGTTAACTATTCCTCTACTATGTCTGATCTTATTGGCCCAGGGTTCATGTCTGTTCGGGTTTTCAACAAAGCCTCTAAAAATATCAGAAGGCAACGCAACACAAAGAATGTGCTGCGTAGTCTCACCTGAGATAGATTTAATGGGTGGCTGTAAGAATAAAGTGTTTATAACCTAGGATCGAGTGTGAGATAAGCAAGATAAATATTGAACCATTATTATGACTTGTAAATGCAACATACTGTTATTCACGACTTATGCAGTAAATCCATAGGCTTGTTCCCTCAATATCGCAAAAGCATTTAAACATGCAATATAATAAATCATTCATTCAACATAATGATAACTACTTCAGACGATAAAGATATGAAAACATTCATCACACAACATAGGTGTTACCGTGGTTCACCCCCTCCTGGGGCTACATCCACAAAGATTTGGCTCTTAGCTCTTTTATTATATTATTTTAGCATATACAACATCGCGCTCTACAACTCTTCTAATTCGGGTGAGATCTTAGATGAGGCAGAATAGATCACACCAGGCACCATAGCCTACGATCTAACCCTCAATATATACCCTCCCTCATCCTCTCTAGCTCAACAACTTATACAAAATAGTTCTTACAACAAAACATTACATATCGCATCAACTCATGCGTAACTAGAATAATCAGAACTAAACCCCTATGATACCCAAGTATATGTATTTATACATTTTGGTTTCTTCATCCATTTACAATACCTTACCAAACCCTAACCCTACCGGCATTAGGTTTTCCTCCCATGTGTGTGTGTTGTTCTTTCTTCCAACTATTACTTTCCTTGCATGCATGTGTGCTATGTTTCCTTCTAGTTGTCGCTTTCCTTGTGCATGCATTCTTTCCCAAAAACGCCTTGCTTTTCTGCTTTGGCCTTTGGCCTGCCTCCAACAGGCCCCTAACACTGACATGTGGTTCACCCTGAGCCACATAACCCTTGTTCTCTTCTTCGACCTCCTTGGTGATCGCCCGAAACTTTTCCCTGAGCTCTGCTTCCTGTGTCTGCGCTTGCGTAGTCTTACCCTTGAGTGTGTCCACTATCTGGACTGCAATTTCATCATTGATCAGTTCCATGCACTCTGCCTTGGTCTGTGCTATGTGTTCCTTGGATTCCTTTGCTTGTTCCAGAACTTCTGCTACCCGTTTTTGCAATGGTTCCATTTGAGCCTTCCGCTCCTGTTTCTATGTTTGTGTAGTAGTGAGCTCTGCCTGCAATTTCTTCATTTCCTGGGTTCCCTTGACATGTTATGTGATTGGAATTTTTGTATGCCTTTGTTTGAGTTCTTGGATCGCTATGTTGATTATTTCTTCTTCCTTATCCCACTTTTGGACCTGTTGATCCTCCTCTAACTTCTTCCAAAGTTGCGCTGCTTTATCGAACCAGTCAACTACTATGCTGAACTGCTTCTCTATTTCTTGTAGCTGTGTTGTTGCTTCCTGCTTCCTTTTCTCTTTGACTGCCGATAGAGTGGTTGGTATGAGATATTCTCGAAGATTCTCAATATCCATCTGATATTGATCGATTTCTTACGTGATCCGATCAATCTTCTCTATTGTTGTGATTTCATCTCCCTGCGCGGCTTGTGGAATCTTCTTGTAGGTTCCTGCCACTTTCTTCTCCAATCCTTTTATGCACTCCCTTTCGTCCTGTGTCTAAGATTTATCCTTCTCATAGACTATTTCTAGCGCGTCTTGTTTCTTTGTTTCCTGCTTCAATTCAGTTAAGTCTCTGCGTGTGCAAGACTGTACCTCGTGGTTTACGCTAACCTGCAACCTGTGTAGTGCCCCTGATGGTATCGTTGTCAACACAAGTTGGATTTGGCTTAATTTCTTCTAGGGTGTTTTCCCCACAATTTCATCCATATGCAACATACTAGGGTTAATGTGGAATGTTACGTGCGGCTGCAGTATTGCCTGGACCGACTCTCGTTCTTCTTCTCGCACTCTTCCTTTTGTCTGCAGTGTTGATGGTTCAATTCCCCTATTGCTTTTTAGTTGTTAGATGTCTTCCAGTATGGGTGTAGAGTTCACCGGTGCTATTTCTGGGGATGGGATATCATCGAAGTTGACAATTTCCGGTGGCTTCTATTCACCTTCTTCCGCCTGTCCTCATGACCTGGTCTGAAATCTGGTTTTCCTGGTGGGTTGGATCGTTTCTTCTTGCTTGGGCAGTGCCATGGCGGTGAATTTCGAATATTTTCTAGGTTTGAATGGTATCTATGAACTCAATTTGTGATTTTCGACCTCTACCTCTCTTTTTCTGCTCTTTTTTCATGAATAGACTGCTTGCTCCCATGTCTATGTGTTGTATGGGTTTTCCATGAAGCTTGTCGATGACGCTTCCTTCATTATGGGTTTAATGAACCTTAATTGCGGGTTCAATGCATTTCTGGTGGTTTTGTACTTGCTATTACTCTACCTTGATGTCTCTAGTTGGTGCGTTCTAATGTGGCATCACATCGATCCTTGCCGTCCTTTAATTCCGCCTAGTGTTGTCATGTCATCTTGCTTTTGCCGAATATGATTTTCTCGCTTGTTTCCCTTTGTATGTGACCGTTCTCCTTCTCCTCGCTAAGTTTGTGTTTCTAAATCTGTGTGGTCTTTCTACCTCTGGCACACTCTTTGATTCTTTCCTCTTGGTTCTTTTTCAATATATTGTGTATTTTTTTTTTTACTACGCGGTGGGTGGTCAACTGTCCTTGTACAGCGTCAGTCAGCTCCCATTGATCATCCCTCTAAGTTCTGTGCCTGATAAATCTCTTAAATGTATAGCTCCTCCGTTTGTGACAAATTTTACTATGTATGGTCCTAACCAATGCATTATGAGCTTTCCCGGGTGCTGAAATGATTTGTTGTCATACATCAGTACTAGATCTACTTCCTTGAACGTTTTCTTCTTGATGTGTCTATCGTTCCAAGATTTATCTCTTTATTTCTTAACTTGTTGGTGGAATCCTACTAAGATCTAGTCTTCCTTGATGGTCATTAACTGATTCATTCTCTCATGTATTGTGCCTCGTTCTGTCATTTGTGTAATTGCTGCTACGCACAAGCTTGGTACTAGAAATTCTAATGGAACCACTGCTTCTTGGTCATAAACTAGTTTAAATGGTGTGTTCCCTGTCAATTTTTTGCACGTATTCCTATAGGCCCATAATAATGCTGGTACTTTGAGATCCCAATCATCCCTGTTGACGTTACATATCTTTGTCAACGCGTTCTTTAGGAATTTGTTAAATGATTCTACTGTGCCATTTTCCTGTGGGTGATATGGTGTACTCTTCTGATGATGGAATTCAAACTCTTCAGTCATAGCGTTGATGGTGTTGTTTACGAAGTGTGTGCCTTGGTTGCTCATCAAAACTCTTGGGCACCCAAATCTAGTGATTACTTGTTCAAATTGAAAATGTGTTGTTGTTTCTTCACTGCAATCCTTCACTGGTGCGGCTTCCACCCATCTTGTTAGGTATTCCATTGTGATTATAATGTACCTTGATCCTGTTCTTTTTTCTAGTGGGTTGATTGGTCCCACAAAACATATTTCCCATTTATCGAATGCCTGGAGTGTTACCTGTGGTCGTAATGGAATCTCATCCCTTCTATTGTGTTTTCCTACCCTTTGACAGACATCTTATCTTTGAAAGTACTCCTTTGAGTCTCTGTGGAGCGTTGACCACCATAGTCCTATGCTCAATACCTTCTGTGCAATAGCTTTGCCTGCATAATTTTCTTTTACTATTCCTTCATGAGCTTCTACTAAGACTCTAGGTATTTCATGTTCTAATACATAACTTCGCAAGATGCTATCTCTGCCCATATTATATAGGTGTCTTGCAATCAGTTGATGCAGACTACCAGGTTTTTCTTCTGCACAGTATTATACTCTTGCGGCACAATACTGAATGATATCTATGAAGTATTCATCAACGATCTGAACTAAGAATAGTTGTGCATCTAGAAATTTTCCTTCTAAATTCGTAGGTTCTTCTCCATTTGTGACCCTTGATAGGTGGTCAGGTCCTGTGTTTAATTTTCCTAGTTTGACGATTACTTCAAAGTCAAATTCTTGAAATAGGAGTAGCCATTGATAAATTCTCCCCCCCAACATTGGCTTGTTTACTAGATATTTCAGGGTTGAGTGATCTATGAACATCTTAAAGTGTTTCCCCAATAAGAAATGTTTGAACTTTTGCAGTGCATAGACCATAGCTAGGCCTTCTTTCTCTGTCATGTTATTGTTCTGTTTTGAGTCTGATAGCTTCCTGCTCACAAATTCTATCCGGTGATCCAAGTCCCCTGCTCCTGGCTATGCCAATATAGCTCCAAGTGCTATGGCTAATGCATCTACATGTACGTGGAATGTCTTCTCCCAATATGCAAAGACTAATATCGGTGTGGTGACCATATTTTCCTTTAGGGTATCCAGATTGTGTTGACACTCGTCGTTCCACTAAAAATTTGTATCCTTTCTTAGAATATTTTCCATTGGTGCATTAATCTGAGCGTACCCTTTGATAAATTTCCTATAGTATCCTGTGTGTCCCAACGTCGCTCTTAGTTGATGGACTATTTTTGGTGGTGGTAAGTTAACAATTAATGTGATCTTTCCAGGATCGACTAATAAACCATGCTTTCATACTATATGTTAAGCCCTAATATTGGCTCATTACCCCTTAATTGGGGCATATTATATTAGTAATGTTATTTTGTTTATGTCATATTTAGGCCATTAGTTGTAATTATACCTCCTAGTCTCCTATATATACCAAGGAGACATTTTCATTTTGAATCATCTTGTACTTAAACATTTAAGTGGGGTAAAAGGAGGTTGCCCCCTCGAAGAGGCTTATTATCTGAAATTATTTCTTTTTCAAGGCGTTGAGTACTTTTTCTGAGGATTTTCTATGCTATATTGATATTTGGTTCTTAACATATGGTATTAGAGCTCAAGGTCTTGGGGTTTCACTGCTACATCTGAGACACCTTGGAAATTTTGCTATAACATTTTTTCTACAATATTTTAGAAGGAATGGCTTGAAGGATATTTAGTAGACGGATCAAGGTACATTGGGTTCAAAATTAAGCTCCTGCATCCTTATATTTTCGGAGATACAACCTGTACAAGATAGGGTTCTAGAATCATTTGGAACTGAGTCATTGCAGAATTTTCGCTATAAAAACTTTTCTGTAACGTTTCAGACCATGAACTTTGAAGGATATGTACAGAAATTAGTAAGGTATCTTTGGTAAAAATTTTATCTTTTGGGTCATTGTAAATTTGTAGATACACCCTGTGTAAGATAAGGTATCTGACTAGTCCTATTGACTAGTCTCAAGAAGGTGTTCCAGGTAAAACAATCATAACTTCTTCCTAGAGTATCCATTTTCTGGGACTGGTTTCATTGGATCGTGGACAGTCTGTAGTATTTTGGGTGTGAGTTTCAGAATTTTATATCAAACATTTTGTGCGGGACACACTATACAAGTGAGATCTCCTAGAAAGGCCAAAAATCGACAAGTTGTGGGGAAGTTACCATAAATTCCACTTGGCACATCCAATTTTGATCAGACCTGTGGCATTGCAGAGAAGAAATATCAGAGAAATACATAAAAGAAAGTTTCATACCTAGAAGGGCTGAAACTTGGGAGATACAACAGAAGAAATATTGTCTAGCAGAACCACCTCAAAATCAAGGTTCAAAAGTGATACTTGGCCAACATGCCACCCAAAAAGGGAACTTCTACAC
>ML797856.1:157829-180556 GCA_009831015.1 Picea engelmannii
ATGAAACAACAAGCATATCAACATCATAGTGAAAGAAGTTTTGAAGTAGGGGATTGGGTATTTTTAAGACTACAACCATACAAACAAATGTCCCTCAAGCAAGCCAAGAAGGATAATAAATTATCACCAAAGTACTATGGCCCGTATAAGGTGTTGCAAAAGATTGGTACTATGGCATACAAATTGGAGCTGCCTACATCTTCATGAGTAAACCCGGTTTTCCATGTTTCATGCTTAAAGAAGGTTGTAGGCGACAAGATCCCAGTTCAAACTATATTGCTAGAAATTGATGAGGAAGGAAAAATCATATTGGAAACTGAAGCCATCATTGACACAAGAATTCGCCAGCTGAGGAATAGATCCATTTCAGAGTATCTCATTAAATGGAGGAAACTACCAGCTGAAGATTCCACTTGGGAAGATGAGTCTTTTATACAAAAGCATCCAGAGTTACTCAAGCGTCGCGGAAAACACTTGTCACAAGGGGAGGGGCATGTTAAGCCCTAATATTGGCTCATTACCCCTTAATTGGGGCATATTATATTAGTAATGTTATTTTATTTATGTCGGCTTTAGGCCATTAGTTGTAATTATACCTCCTAGTCTCCTATATATACCAAGGAGACATTTTCATTTTGAATCATCTTGTACTTGAAAATATAAGTGTGGTAAAAGGAGGTTGCCCCCTCGAAGAGGATTATTATATGAAATTATCTCTTTTTCAAGGCATTGAGTACTTTTTCTGAGGATTTTCTATGCTATATTGATATTTGGTTCTTAACACTATACGGCCCAATAGTATCCTGAACAATGTTCCAAATATGCATTTATTTATGTTCAGTGATATCTGACACTGTCTGCATCTTTCCAACATTAGCCATAAGACTTCTACATGGTCTTTCAACAAACTGTAGACTATGCAATCATCCAGTTATACTTTGAGAAACTGGTGGATGAATTCCTTAAACACAACAATGACTACTCTAGAAAAGATTGTTGGTGCATTCTTTAGTCCAAATGGAATGACTGTGTATTGATACAATCCCCATTCTGTCGCAAAAGTGGTCTTATATCTGTCTTCTTGTGCTATCTTGATATGATGATAGCCTGAGAATCCATCAGTGAATGAGTAGGATTCATGTCCTCCTACGTTCTCTAACACTTCATCCGTGAAAGGTGTAGGGAATGGGTCATGTAGGCATGTATCGTTCAACTTCCACAAGTCGACGCATATCCTGATCCCTCCTTGTTTCTTGTCCTGTACTACCATTAGGCTTATCCATTCTGATTCTTCAGCCAATTCTATGATGTTGGCTTCTAGCATCTTGTCGATATCATCTTTGACTTTCTGCTTATATATGGGGTTCATTCTATATGGTCATTGTCTGATCGATCTCGCTTCTAGTCTAAGTGGTATCTTCATCTCTCCTAGCTCTCCTACGATACCCTTCATCATTATAAATGTTGTGGGGAACAAGTTGTTGTATTCGTGTAATAACTCTGTTATGTTTTCCACTGTTTGTTCATCCCAGTAATCTCTAATGTTTGCCATTTTGGGATGCTCGACTGTCCCAATATTGACTTTCTTTACCTTGATCAACATGGAAATGACTTTTGATTCTATGGGTGGCCCTTCCACATCTCTTTCCCCTTCTGCTTATTCAATTTGGATATCGCCCAGATCGTCTTCATCCAGTGCTTCCTCTTGTACATGGAAACATGAAAACATTTAGTTGACTGTCTATGTGTTCCATTGTTTCTCTTCCATGATAAGTTTTGTTTTTGGTGCTTGGATGAATATCACTCCTCTTATATTTTTAAGAGTGACATATATGTTGGGGTTATCATGCTCGAATGAGAAGGTGACTATGAAATTCTGTTGCAATGTCATCCAGGTTGTAGTTCCTTTGCACAATTCCTGGTCTGTATACCAGTTCATTGGTATGCCCTCTAGAGTATGTATAAAATGATGAGGCCATTCCTCTGGGGGTGTCATTTTCCATAGCATTATACACTCCTCCAAGTGCTCTGCTAGTGCTCTTTGTCCATCATACTTCTGTTTTTTTTTGTTTTTCTATTCTGCGCCGAACCTTATGTGTAGTAATCACTTACATTGGTACTAGTCTGTGATTGTCTCTTTATGTGTTCCCCACCATCATGCAGGTGTGGCCTTGAGTGATAGATCAAGTGCTAACAGTCTCTAGTTCTCTACGACTTCATCTTCATACTATGCTAAGAATGTTTCCAAATCGTTTACTCTGTGGAAACTGTGTGGTTCTTTGATGTCTATGCCTACCCATCTTACGATGCGGTCTATTCTTGCACATCTCCTCATGGATACTTCGTGTAGCCTTTGTTGCCAGTTCTCTAAACTGGTATATGAGTCTATTTCACATGAGGTAATTCTTCGCCAACTGAGTATCCCATTTGTAGTTGGGTTCACGTAATCCTCATCACACGTAGTTGTTCTATACAACTGGCTAATTTCCTTTAAGTCTAGGCAAGTAGGTTATACAAACCTCTCCCCTTCGGATGGGTTTAATGGCATGATGACCCTGTATTCTCTTGACTCAAATGTCATCTTCCTGGTCTTCGGGTTGATTATGGCCTGGTTGTCAAACTCCCAATCCAGACCAAGCAATGTTGTGTAAGTTGTTGTGCCATCCACTATTTCAATGACTTCAAAATTTTCTTTAGTGCACACTCCATCTAGGTGTACTATCACTCCTTTCAGTCTACCTATTGGGAGGACTCTGTGTTGGTTTTCCACTTTCAATTGAACATGTGAATATCCTAGTGTGGGCTCTCCCATGCATTGCCATGTCTTCTTTGGTAGTACATTAACTTCAGATCCTAGATCTAGTATAATGTCTCCCATATTGAAATCTCTAATGTTGGCATTCAGTCTAAATTCCCTACTTGTTCTTCTTCTTGTGTGTAGGTGATTGACTGTCTTTGGTTCTAGTTTTCCTTTTGTCTCGATGTTACATTTTTCAAGTATGTTTTGCAATATTTTCATAGATGATGGATCAATTAATAACTTTACACATGATTGCAAAAAGCCTTTGATTGTACTTACTTGTCCCATGGAATGTATTTCGCTGGTATGATCCAATAAAGGACGCATTTTGTATTCGAGTGATTCCTTGCTTTGTTGCGTAGTTGAAGTCGTCGCAATATCTTCCTTCTAAAATTCTTGTCGGGATTGCTTAAATATCTCTTTTTCCTTCTACGCGTTGAACTGCTTCCTTGGTTCGATGTTCTTTTTCACCCATTGATTTTATGTTGGTATTTGTTGAATAGTATCATACCTTGTTTTATCTCCTCTACGAGTAACTATATTAATGTTTCATCCTTCATCCCTTGCTTCAGTGGAAATCCACTGAACATTCTGGTTTTTCTGGTTCCTCTTTTCCTGGATCTTTACTAGTAGTGTCATACATTCTTATGTATCGTGGTCTGATGTGCGACAATACATACAAGTTGCTAGTGGAAGTGTACATTCCCTTTCATAATGTCCCGGTTGTTGACATTTGTGAGACACCACTGGTCATCTGCTTCTTCTAAAACCTCCTCTTGATCGTCCTCCACCTCCGTAGCCTGCTCTATCTCCTCTCAACATGTTATATTGAGGTGCTTGATTATACTGTGCGGTATTGTATTGAGCTTGTGTTGCGTTGTATTGTGGCTGCACGTTATTGTATGGTTGTTAAATAGTATTATACTACTATTATGCAGTGTTGTACAGAGCTGGATCTGGATTGAACTGTGGTGAGGCTTTCCCTGTCATCATTTCTTCCTGCACTCTATACATGTCTGATGTCCTTTCTCACATCAACTCCATAGTTCTACAATCTTTGTCATCGTGGCCCACTAACTTGCAAAAGGTGCAGTATGAATTATTTGGAATTGTTTGGTATTTATGAATCATTGGGCAGTGATAGGGGTCCTGACCTGGTTTCTTAAAGACTTCACACCATGGTCCTCCTGTGGGTAATGGGTTTGACATGCCTGCTGCCATATACTACGCGAATGTTGGAAATTCGTTCTTATGGTGGCCTTCTGTCATGCATGTGGTACACCAAACAACTTCCTATTTGTCTTTGTTCTTATTCTGGTTTAGTTGAAATTTTAAATTCTTCAAGTCCTCCTTCATCTCTTCAATAGCTGGGTCTATTTGTTGATAATGGTTTTCTTCCAATTACAAGGCTGCTTGCAGAGCCTCTGCCTGTGTTTGCAACTTCTGTTTTCACAATGGATATTTTAAGTGTGGGAGTAGTGAATTGACAAACAAGTGTCTATGCTTCATCTCGGTCATGGGATATTTTAAATTTCCCTTCAGTCGCTTGAATCTCTGATCAATATCCCATACATATTCTCCTTGTTTCTGTTGGATTTTTATCATCTCATTCATGTATTGTTCCTCTGAGCTCGGCTTCTGGAACTCATTTATCAGTAACTTCTTAATGTCTGCCAGTGTCCTTGTCATCCCAAGGGCATTGTTTGCATATAAACTCATGTACCAGTCTCATGCACAGTCTCTTAGCATAATCACTAACTGCGCAAGTTTGGTATCTTCATTAATGATCTATTTTTCTTCCCATATCTTTGCACAAATAAACAAGTGTTTCTCAGGGTCTTCTGCTGCTTCCCCTCAAAATTATGGTAACCTGATTGTGGGATCATCTCCTACCATTCTGAATGTTGAACCACTACCTCCGTGTGGTGTAGATACTTTACTAGTGCTGCCTAAACTGGCTCCTCCAGTTGTTGTTCCTTGCGTAGATGTACTTCCTACTGTCTGACTACTTCTGAACTTCAATTGTCGAAATGGTGGTGTTCTCTTTGGTGTATTAGTCACACATGGGTTTATGGGTGCGACACTGACATTGATATGGATAGGATTGTTGCCTTCTCTTCCCGTTCTTGGACCTCTCATCTTCCTCTCATATGTTGCACATAGTATTTCCTCAATCTGCTTCATAGCCCAGAGATCCTCTACCTCTTCCTCATCACTCGCAAGGCCTTCCCTTGTGGCTACATCTCTCTTCTTGGTATTCACCTTGTATTGGTAGGGTCCTCCACTACGCATCTTTCTAGCTATCGCCATGATCTTTTTGATCTAGTCTTCGTCCATCATGATCGGGTCCAAGGGTTCTTCTTGCTTGCCCTTATCCTTTCCTCCTTCCATTTCTCCTCTTCTTGACAGTGCTTTCCCCCTTCCCCCATGCACGCAGGGAATTTTAGCTATCTGACTCCATTGTCATTACACCTTTATTATACAACAATATCGTAATATAAGTATACAATGATCGAATGTACCTTCCTCGGGGTCCACGTAGAAACTCTTTCTTTGTTGCACTGTACAACTTCGTTGTGTCGACTGTAAAGTCTGTTATGAAACCTCGCACAATACTGTCAAGCTAGAAATCTATTGCGCGTGTGAATTTTTTGTTCACCTATTGAAGCTTCGCAATCTGTACTGGGGTGCACTCTATCTGTCAAATCCGGTTCATTGCAATAGATGCGGAAAATCACAAAAAAAGACTTCACGTAAATCAATAAACACATGTTTCTCAAGATATTTGCGAGGTGTTAATCTAGGTTTCCTATTTTATTTCTGTGCAAACTCTATCTCCTTAGTTCTTAGCCAAGTTTCTATCTCTTCTTTTGTGGTATTCCACGGTCTTAACATTCCCTCCTAATGGCTCATTTCTCTAAACTTTTCTTGATCTGCTTCTGACATATCTTCGACTTATCTCTTCTACTCAATCCTCTCATGTTCCTACCAACGAAAACAGAACCATTTGTTGGTTAACTATTCCTCTAATCTGTTTGAGTTTATTAACCAAAGGTTCATGTCTGTTCGGGTTTCCAACAACGCCTCTAAAACTATCGGCCCTCCTGATACACCAGAAGGCAATGCAGCACACAGAATGTGCTGCGCAATCTCACCTGAGATATCTTTAATGGGTGGTTGTAAAAATCATGTGTTTACAGCCTAGGATCGAGTGTGATATAAGAGAGATAAATATTGAACCATTATTATGACTTGTAAATGCAACATACTATTATTCACGACTTATGCAGTAAATCCATAGGCTTATTCCCTCAATATTGCAAAAGCACTTAAACAGGCAATATAATAAATCATTCATTCAACATAATGATAACTGCTTTAGACAATAAATATATGCAAAATTTCATCACACAACACATGTGTTACCGTGGTTCACCCTCTCCTAGGGCTACGTCCACAAAGATTCGACTCTCAGCGCTTTTATTATATTATTTTTCGCATCTACAACGTCGTGCGCTACAAGTCTTTTCAGTCAGGTGAGATCTTAGATGAGGTAGACTAGATCGCACCAGGCTCCACAACCTATGATATAACCCTCAAGATATACCCTCCCTCATCCTCTCTAGATAAACATCTTATACAAAATAGGTCTTACAACAAAACATTACATATCACATCAACTCATGCGTAACTACAATAATTAGAACTGAACCCCTATGATACCTAAGTATCTATATTTATACACTTCGAGCTCTTCAACAATTTACAATAACTTACCAAAACCCTAACCCTACCGTCGTTAGGTCTTCCTCCCATGCATTCATGATGTTCTTCCTTCCAACTGTTGCTTTCCTTGCATGTGTGTGTGTTGTGTTTCCTTCCAGTTGTCGGTTTCCTCGCGCACACCTTCTTTCCCAAAAACGCCTTGATTTTCTGCTTTGGCCTTTGGCCTGCCTCCAACATGTTTATATACTGGTGCTAGGTAACTCCTCTTATTAATTTAGGGATTCTAGGGTTTTCTTGTTACAATAAGTTTACCCCTTTGACTAAGACTTATAACAAACTAGGGGCTTCTTGTCAACTTCGAGGCTTCCAAATTTACATGACCATATCTCCCTAACTGTGAGGAACTACGTGGCATTACACATATCACCAAAAAATGTACATCAATTACTATCCCTCCATGAGGGAGTTACCTTCATTTACTCCATCCTTCATGACTTAAATCCTCATTCAACTATGGGATACTTAACCATGACTAGGGATTTCTTGTAGAATTATTCAAAGCATCTTCCCATGAGGTTCATTCTTAGAGATACGCCATAAGGGGACCATAATGGAGACTTCTCCAAATACACCCTCACACTAGTTGACATCAATGACAACCAATTGTCCAACAATATTCCCCTTTGGCATTGATGGAAACACTTAGGTATGGAAATCCTTATGCTCATGCTCCCCTTGACTGCATGCCTCTATCTCTCCATGCCTTACTTTTTATCTCTCCCCCTTTTACATCAAGGGAAAAGGGTACTCCTCATATGGGGCTGCTCCCCCTATCTAGAATCCTTTGCTAACTCTACATATGTTTATCTTCATGGTGATTCCTTGTGTAATTATTTGATGTATATATGAAAAGAATTCAAAATTTTTGTGACTTGAACTTCTTCAAGATTTATGTTTTTCTCCCCTATCAAGTTAAGATTGATGCCGAGTAGATCACTGTGGGGAAAAAACTACTCCACATTTATGTCACAGATACTTGAAAGGTTCCCTTGCAAGCGATTTAGTGAAGATACATGGAATATGCGTATTTGTCCTGACATACTCTAGTTTGATGTTCTTCTATGTAGCTTGTTCCTGTAAGAAGTGATACTTGATCGGAATATGCTTCATCTTAGAGTGCATCAATGGATTCTTTGAAATACTGATGGAATTGATGTTGTCACATGGTATTGAAATGGGCTCGTCATACTTTACTTGCATATCCAAAAAAGTCTTCTTCATCCAAAGAACCTAAGTACAACATGTCGCTACTTCAACGTATTATGCCTCTGTTGTGGAAAAAGATATTGATGATTGTTTCTTGCTTAACCATGATACCAGACATTCACCCAAGCATAAATTTTCTCCACTTGTACTTCTATCATCAATGCAAATTGCTCAATCTGCATATGTGTATGCAACAAGAGATAAATCCTTCCAATTTGGATACCATAAACCAAACTCTTCTATACCTTTGAGATATATGAATATCCTCTTTGCTGCCAAAACATGTGATTTTTTTGGTACTTCTTGAAACCTTGTAAACTATCCAAATTCATACATAACATATGGTCTAGAAGCTATCACATAAAGTGAGATACCAGTCATCAATATGTACTATCTCTGATCTGGGTCCTTGGAGTCGTCATCCTTACTTAACTTGCAAGTTGTCTACATAGGCGTACTGACTAGTTTGCAGTCTGACATTCCAAAATTCTTCAACACTTCTCTGATATACTTTGTCTTAGAGATGAAGATACCTTTGTTGCTCTGACATATCTGTAATCTTAAAAAGAAGGTTAAATCACCAAGCAAGGACATCTCAAACTCATGTTGCATGTCTTTGTAAAACTTTTGACTCATCTTGTCATCATCACTTCCGAAGATAATTTCATCTACATAGACTTCAATAATCAATATATTGTCTCGATCCATCTTTATGTAGATATTGTTTTCTGCATTTCCTTTCATGAACCCTTGTTGCTGTATATCTCCATCCAGTCTCTAATACCATTCTCACAAGGATTCTTTGACACCATATAAATCCTCTTCAATATGGAAACATAACTTTCCTTTTCTGATAAATGAAATCCTTCTGGCTACTCAATATAGACTTCTTCTTCTAGATCTCCATTTAGGAATGTTGATTTCACATCCATTTGATACACTTTAACATTCTTGGAGCATGCATAATATAGTATTAGTACGATTGATTCCATCCTGGAAACTTGGGTAAACATATCTTCAAAGTATATACCTTCAACTTGAGAATATCCTTGTTGTGTTCTTGGTAACTTGTCCATCCTCATTCAATTTGATCCTGAAGACCCACTACGTACTGATGACACTCTTTTTCTTTGGTCTTGGAACTAGTTCCCATGTTTCATTATTATCTATCTGATCTAACTCTTCATCCATGGCCTTGAACAAATGTTCATCTTTGTTGTCTTGTTCAAAAATTCTTAGCTCAATTGTAGACAATAATGCCAGATGTTGTTGTTCTAGTGAACATATTATTCTTCTGGTTTCAACTCCTCCATCTTTATTTCCAATAATATGATCTGATGGATGATTCTTCTACACTCATGTGTTGGGTATCTTTGGTGGTATTTGAATGTTTTGTTGTTCTTTCTCTGCTTTTGAATGCTCTTCTTCTTTATTTGATTGTTCATCTACTTCTTCGTCTTTTAAATCTTATTCCTGATCCTGTTCCACTGAATCTTTGCTACTTTCCTTTATCTTTGAACCATCTGTCTCATCAACCATCACATTGATGCTTTCCACTATTCTTTTGAGTCTTAGATTGAAACATTTGCATTCTTTCCTTTTGCTTGAGTACCCAACCAGTATGCCTTTATCAAATCATGAATCAAACTTTCCCATTCTTCCATCTTCTCTTTTAATGTAGCATTTACTTCTGAAAACTCTGAGGTGGTTCAGATCTGCTGGTATTCCTTTCCATAGATCATATGGAGTATTACCACTATTAGTTCTGAGCATCCCTCTAATCTAAATGTGAATTGTTTTATGCATTGATTGTACCAAAAAAAATCTGTCAATTTGGAATCCATCAACATGGTTCTGGCCATCTCTTGTACTATCATGTTCTTCCTTTTGACAACTCAATTTTGTTTAGGTGTCCTAGCTATGGAGAATTGTATTTTTATGCCATGCTCATTGCAAAAGTGCATAAATTCCTTTTAAGTAAATTCTTCTCTATTGTCTAATCTCAAGCACTTGATTCTCAACTATGTCTCAGTTTCAACCATCTCTTTGTACTTCTAGAAGTTTTTGAATGCCTATGACTTATTAATTAGAAATAAAACTACAATCATTCTTGTGTAGTCATCAACTAGTAGCATGAAGTATTGTTCAACTTTAAATCATTTTGTTCTTGTTTGTCCAAATAGATCAGTATGTACAATCTCCAGTGGTTTTTTATGGAGTATTCCTTTGAATTGAACTTTGTCTTGGTCTACTTTCGCTATAGACAATGATTTCATAGAATGTTTATTGGTTTCGAGATCTCGGGAATTTATCTTACTACTTCCTTTTTGCTGACTTTGGAAAAATTATAAAAATTTATGTGACCCATTGTTTTGTGCTAGATCCAACTTTCATAATCATTTCCTAAGAAACATATTTCCCTTCCTATTTTATTCAGAGCATATATGTTTCTTGGAGTCCTTACAGTTGTAGCTACCAACTTTCCTAATTCTGCTTTCCTTATCTCATACTTCCTTGAATCAAACACTTAGACTTAGAAAATTGTGTTTCATGTCTTCATCCAGTAAGACATTTTTTGTCGTGGCATCCTTACCTATGAGCTTGATTTTTCCTTTTCCAATAATCCTGGCTGAGTTGTCATTTCCAAATGAAAATGATCCATATATTTCCGTCTTCAATGTCAGAAACCTGTCTTTATCACCGGTCATATGCTTGGAGCATCCACTGTCAGCATACCATCCATGTTTCTTGTGTTGAACTTGCAAAGAAATATTGAATTCTTCAGTGTTGAATTAATCATGCCCTCTTATCCACATCCTTTGCGGTTCCTGCTTATGACTGTTGATATTCTTCTTTGGTTCCTTTAGAGGAACAATGAGTCTGTAATATCTAGCTATATGTCCAAAGTTGTTGCACTTGTAAAATTATACCTCATCACTTAATTATCCAAATATGTTGTAGCTTCTACTCTGTGCTTCATGAGATCTTCCTTTATAACTATTTCTTGTATAACCCTCAACGTTGCTTCTGTTCTTGGTATTGGCTCTACAATATACATTTTTTTTCCAAAATTATAACATGAATAACATGAACCAAGAAAAATAGTTTGATACCTGGTAGTGGAAGATCTTCTGAATGGTGTTGCTCTTTTGAATCCTTCTTCTTCTTGGGGTCTTTCTATAGCTAGTTGTTGTTGATATTGACTTATGAATATTCTAGGTGGTGCAATATCTTTGTAATCATCCCCTTGAGTTTTCATGTCTTCTTCCTTTGAGGGACCTTTGATAGCTTGTGCGTAGCTTCTTGGATTTGCTTCTTTCTCTGTTGTTTTTGAGCTTGAATCTTTCTCTGTCTGTGTCTAATTATATCCTAATCCATATCTATCATAGTAAGGTCTTTGTATGTTAAAGATAGTATCCAATATCTTGGTATTGTTTTGCTGCATATCCTTCTTCTGGAGATCTTTCTTTAAAGTGACTACCCATGCCTCCAAGTGTTCAATGGCTCTGTATCTTTTTTCTAACTCCTCTTTGAGTGTTTCTTTTATTCTCTTGTATTCTTCCTCTTGGACTTTCAACTTCTTAATCATATGCTCTAATTCTTTAGAGTTGGAGTTCTGATAATTTTATTTCTTCTTTACTTCTACTTAGAGTGACTTGTTTTTCTTATTTTCCCTTTTTATTACTTCTATGGAACTTAACAGTTCTTCTTTGTAATCAAATTCAACCTCTTTATTGTCTTCTTCAGAGCCTTCATTGCCAGAGTATTCTATTTCCATGAATAGTACCCTTTCTATATCACTGCCACTAACTTCATCTTCATCTAATGAGGAATGGTCTTCCTTGATGCAAAGGATTTTATTGAAAAAGTTGTTTTTATTTCTTCTACCCTTTTGAATTTTCTTTTTGTTTTTAGGATCATATTCTTCTTCATTTATTTTCTTTTTATTAGAAAGACATTTATTAGCAAAATGACCAACACCATCATAATTAAAACAAATCAATTGAAGCTTACCTTTGTATTTTCTATTTCCTTGTTTCATCCTTCTGTCGAAGTTATCCACTCCTTCATCTTCTTCTAAATAATCTCTGCAACTAAAATATGACTTTGGATTTTTTTTTTCTTTCTTCTTCGTCATCTTGGATACCTTGAATGTTGATTCCTTCATGACTGGATTGTCCCACTCTATCCTCATGTCACAAGATATGAGTATCCCATGTAGCTCATCCATGCTCAAGGTGTCTAGATCTATTCTTTCTTCTAGGGATGAAATATTTTGATCATATCTCATAGGTAGAGACCTCAACACATTTTGAACAATAATTGTTTCCTTTGTTTCTTCTCCCAGAACCTTGATGGCATTGACTGTCTCATCAACTCGTAGAAAGTAGGAGGCAATGTTTTCATCTTCCTTCATATTCAATTGTCTGAACTTGACTCTGAATTTTTGAAGTTTGGCTCCTTTAAATTTGTAATCTCCTTCGCATATATTCTTTATTTTGTCCCAAATTTATTTTTCGGATTCACAGTTCACAACTTTGGTGTATACTGATTCAGTCAACCCATTCAAAATAGAATTTTTGGCTCTAGAATAATTGTCTTCAAGTTTATTTCCATCCTTATCTGCTGGGGGATTGGATGGTTCTTTGTATCCATTTACTACTACTCACAAAACATCGAATCCATGTGCCTGTATATACATTTTCATTCTTTTACTCTAGAATGCATAGTTCTCGCCATAAAATTGTGACACCCCAATTCTAGCATAATCAGTGATCTCCTTCTATTGGTGAGACTGCTTCTTCAACGACCTACTCTGATACCAATTGTTGGATTATTGAGAGGGGGGGTGAATCTGTAATGAGAAATTATAGTACTTTTAACCACAATTTATTCTTCAATAATATTCAACAGCATATCATTAGCATTCAATATATCATCAATAGTATAATCATAAGAAACATCACATCACAATAGATACACAATACACCAATAATTGCATGGAAACACAAATGGGAGAAAACCGCATAATGCTATTCTTATATATTTATCAAAAGAAAACATTCATTGGAAGCACCAACTTTTGGTTCTCTAGCTACAACTAGAAAGAGGCTCCAACCCCTATTTTTAGGCTCTAATCGGAAGGAAGATACAACTCCCTAATTCTCTGGCTCCAACTAGAAGGAGGCTCAAACCTCCTAGGTTCTCTGGATAGAAATGGAAGGTGGCTACAACCACCTTTCCTTTTCCCGTCCAACTTCCCTGGAATATAAATGTAGACCAACTATCATGGACTCTGCCACTTTCACAACCTCTATTACAATTCTGTCACTATCACTGTCTTTGTCACTATCATAAATCTATTAATATCACTGTAACAACTCTGTCACTATCTCATCAACTTGTATCTGATCATCTAAACCTGTGCCATACCATACATCAAGTGTATACCAGCATAAATACAATCTCATGCATCAATCATGAGTCAAACGATACATCAACAATGAATAGTGAATCATGAAAAAAACATCAACCATGTACAACCTGTGCCATATACCATACCATCAACCATATGCAAATCTGTAACCTGTAATCAATGAAGCATCTCTAACAACCTATGCATGCCCCTCATGCATACATCACCATACAACATAAATATCCCTCAACCAAGTACAAGTATCTCAAGGATGTAAACTATAAGAACCATATCAATAATGTACCATACATAAGAGTTATGCTCACTCAACCAACCATACAATAGATACCATGTCCAATTACCATAACCATCACACCAAGAATGCCTCAAACATTCACAAAATCATAATAAAATCTAAGTATAAAAAAAAACTAATACCCATACCATAACTTTTGTAGTTGACCTGAACCTATAGAATGTTGACTTGTGAACTTTCTCTTAGACTCTAGGGACCTACTACCAACATCTATTCAAACCTTCATTAGTGTTTCACAGATACATGACCTTATATTGTACATCCCACAAATATCTACGCTTTCCTTCACTGCAACCCACGTACATCATCTCCCTTATTACCTGTAACCCGCAGATACCTCAGAAAATAGGGTTTTCTACAACCCTAAGACTTTGTCCTTTGATCTTCCTTATCTACATTAGAAAATTGTCGTCACAACCTTAGCAAAAGATCACTAGTTCACAAAATAGATAATTAATGAATGAGTGTGGGAGTGTACTTATGAATGCCTCCTTGAGGTGTTTATATACTTGTGCTAGGCAACTCCTCTCCTTAATTTAGGGCTTCTAGGGTTTTCTTTTTACAACAACTTTACCCCTTTGACCAAGACTTATAACAAACTAGGGGATTCTTTTCCACTTCAGGGCTTCCAATGTTACAAGACCATATCTCCCTAACCATGACGAACTACTTGGGATTTCACATATCAATGGAAAAGGTACGTTGAGTAATATCCCTCCATGAGTGAGTTACCTTCATTTACTGCATCCTTCATGACTTAAATACTCATTAAACCATGGGATCGTTAATCATTCTTAAGGGTTTCTTGTAGAATTCTTCAAAGCATCTTCCCGTGAGGGCCATGATTAGAGATACTCCATAAGGGGACAACTTTGGAGACTTATACAAATACACCCATCACACTAATTGACATCAATGACAACCAACTATCCAACAATATGCCAAATATTTCTACAAACTTTGTGCGGGAATGCTCTTGAATGGTCCCATTCGTTGTTTCCTAGTACCATTACCAGTTGGGACATATTAGAAGATTTACTTGCTGAAATTTTTTCCCACCCACCCTCTTCAATATGGACACAAGACAATGAAGAAGAAGAATCTAATCAAATATGTGATGGATTTTCTAAGTCAAGTCATGTTGCTGAAGATGAAGATGAAAATTCCAATTTACAAGGAGAAAATTTTATCCACCTATATACTCCATATGAAGATATTTCAAGCAACAAATTTGAGTATGAAATCGAGGAACCTCAACTAAATTCACGAGAATATTTCATCCTTGCAATAGATTATGAAAATCCTGAAGAGCACTTGCAAAAAGAAGAATTGGTGAAATAAATGAATCTTGATAAAAATAATGATCAAGATTGGTTTTACATGAAGGGAGAGTCTTTTTAAGATATTATTGATGAATCAAGAACCTTGGAAGTGGTTGGAGATACGAACAAATATGAATTTATTCTAATATTTGAAACTCCTTATCCAATTAAATATAATAGTATTCTTGAGCAGCCAAGAATTGATTTCATTGAATGATGGTTCCAAAGAATTGTTGGCGAAGCAATGCAATCAGATCCTCAACACATGTTGTTCAATATTTCTCTAGTACATATTGAGAGTGCCCCTACATCATTAGTACAAGTTTAAATATGTTCCATAGCGATGGATTTCACTCCACAAATCATATCAATGCTTGAATGGATCCACTATAAATATACCTACACCTAAGGTGCCCCTTTCTTCCAAATAAGGTAGGGTAGGTAGATCATGTATGTACATATTTTGTTTTTTTAGTTCATTTTTGTACAATAACAAAATTACTAATATAAATCCATGAAAGAAGAATAATTACAACAATCTATTTTGAAGAGGACTCCATATTCCAATGAAGAAGGAAACTGGTCTTGATATTTTGGTGTTCTCAATCTTAGCACTCTGTAATTTGCCCAAGGTTGTGATGGCAGTCACAGAGGCAACATCAAAACCAATTCGAGTCTTGGATCTAGCCCTCCAAGACTTAGAGAGGGATCTCTATCTGATATAACTTAGTTTGAAGAGAATATTAGGCTAGTTATGAAGAACATAGGTTTTTTTATGGATTTTGAGTATGGGTAGAGAAAAGAAACCATGGGCTATGGAGTCACTACAACGAATGATCAAAAATCCATGTTAACAGGCTAATATTTGCAGGGCAAGGTAGACAACTCATTGGATCCTTTAATTTAAATGGAATGGGTGAGATGAAACAAGTCAAGAAATCCAATTAAACACAGAGAAACTAAGAATTCTAAGTTTATTTTTTAGTGGAAAACATAAAAAAACTATACCAAGCAAGAGACAGAGGGTGCATTAAAACCAATTATGTTCTTAATGTTCTTGGAATAATTCAGAGGAAGACATTAATTATGATAACAGAGAAATAAATTAACATAGAGGGATGCACATCACCAGTCGAAATAGTCACAAGAATCCTGCATCATAGCTCTGTCTCATTGAATTGATGAAAAAAAACAGAAAGCTCAGCGAGCTGTTTTACAAAAAAATTTAAATCATGGTCCTCGACTGATCAACCCTTTTACATTAAAAATCATCTCTATAAATAGGATATGTCTCCCCATAAATTTTTGTGATTCATTTTTAACCACCTTGGCCAAAAATAGCCACAAATCCCCCAAAATTTGGAACTGTCCTCCATGAAAGACGGGCCTAATTTCTGCGAAAAAGGGGTCTGAACAGACATCTTTTTCTCTTCAACGCTGACACCTTGGAAAAAACTGAAGGAGGTTATTGTATATAAGCATTTTTTGGACAAAAAATCCTTTGGTTTTGCCAAATTCGCCTCTAGCTGGCCGTAACAGCTCCCACAAAATCATGACTGTAACGGAAAAGTGAAAATCTCGAAAAAAAGGGATTCAATTCTCCCTGCTCGTGGTACCGGTGCAAAAACTGAGAGAGGTTTTTTTTCTTCCTCCCGTTATGAGAAAAAACATTTCTCGGATTTTGAAAATACATCTTCATTTGCCCAGAATACATTTTGAAAGAAGATGTACCGAAATAGGCAAAAATGGTGAAAAATGAGGAAAGTGGTTTTTTTCGGGATGGGTGGTATTCCGGACCCCCCCGAGGTGGTAAGCGGTTTCTTTTTGGGGGGGGTCTGCTGGAGTGTGGTGGAGACACCTATCTAGGGAGTGGTTTTTAAAAACTACCATTCCGGACCCCCCCTCTCGTTAAACTTCGGATGGTGAAGGGGGGTCCAGAAAATTTTGTAACCATTGATTAATATGATTTGGGAATGAGAGTGTACGGGGGTAGACTTAGGGTAGTACATTTGGTTTTTAATTTTATTGTTTTTTGTTAAATGTTTTATTAAGTTGCTTTATTTTAATTATTATATATTTTGTTTTGTTTTTTTTAGTTTCGTTGTTTTATATGTTTTTTTTTGTTTTATATTTTTTAATTGTTTTATGTTTTTGTTTTAATATATTTTATTTATTATGTATGTTTATTATAATTTGTTTTTTTATTTTTATTTTTATATATTTTATTTAATCTAAAAACTAACCTAGTTATTAAACTGACTTAATTATTAATTAATTAATTAATTGATTAATAGTTAGTCTAACCATTTTATTTTAAATTATCCTATACTAAACTTTATTACTAGCATTATTAACCTAATGTTTTTAACCTGAGTTTGTTTATCCATGGAGGGGTAAGATTGGCCAGAGGTAGTCAACGGGGAAAAAGGACAAGGGAGTGAGGGCGCAACGTGGATGAAGGATGCAGGAGTGTGATGGGGGAGCGAGCGAAATGAATGGAGGGGAGAAACGGGATCAACCGAGCCAGACTTCGTCATCACAAGAGAAACACCAAATCAACAGTCAAAGAATCGAGTTACCTATGATTATAGGTCCTCAACACTCAACAACCCACAAGGGGTCACTATCCCACAGTTGGAGCAAGTTGTTGACCAAAATGTGGTCATCTATATTTTCCCGCTCTTGGATTCATAAAAAAAATGATATCAAAAGAAGATATTTTTTGAACTTTTATAAGTTCATTGTGTATCCCTCAGTATCAGCTTCACCATGCATTTTTTGGATAAAAAATCTTAGTTTGTATGCTCAATATATCCAGATTTAGTTTCAGTGGAAAAGGGCATTTTTTCCATGAGGAATAAAGCTAATTTCTTCAAAAATATAATTGTTTCGAGCCCAATACCCTAGTTTTCTTATGTAATTTTTGGGTTCAAAACCCATAAAAATATTCTATTCACAGGCACCCACCATACTCTCCAACACTTAGAATTTTATTGTATCTTCCATCTTCTCTTACTCTCTTCTACCACTATATACTCTTATAATCCCATACTTAGAAATTTTCTAAATCCTACCACTCACCATACTCCCCACACTTCATTTCCCTTATCCCACTCTCTCCACACCACGAAAGGGGAAGAATCATTGACCCCTTAGCTTACTTCCCTCATCCTCGACTCTACTCCTACCCATCTCTTTATCTCTCCATCCTTTCTTCTCCCTTATCCATTACCTCCTCCCACTCCATATTTTTTTTTTTTAGTCCTTCATGGATGAGTAGACACTCACACTCCCTCACCCCCTCACATTTCCTCACATTTACCACCACCTAACTCTGCTACCCCAAATTACCCCCCTGCCCCTCATTTCCTACACCTACAAACTACCCTCCCCCTCACTTACTCTCTCTCATACACTCTTGTTTACTCTCCCTTTTAAACCTTATAATTTAACCTTTTAAAATTATTTTAAACTCCTAACCAATAACATTATACCACATGAAAACCTATGAAGAGATGACAAGTGGTAGCATACAAATGGTGCCATATTGTATCCTATGGAGGAATGCCACATGACATCCAATAAGATTATTACACATGGAATATCCAACATCCACTCATGTAATGACACATGGAAACTCATGGAGGAAGACATGTGGAAAATTCATATTGGAAACATGTTGCAGCTATTTATTATTTGGGTTGGTTTTCATTGATGTCAACCCTTGAAGAAAGTCTGGTAGCGAATTCTGGTAGCACAAAGGTTTGGGTAATGGACCCAAGTTTGTTTGATGTATAATGGTATGAGATTTAATATATTTTAAGGTAAGACTATTCTATATGGATATTACATGTCATCCCATTTCCAGTGGTATGTAGAACGTCACATAACTGCTCATAGTTAGAGAGTGATGGCCATGTGAAGTTGGAGAACCCTCATGAATCATCTAGAATCCCCAAAAGGTCAAAGTAGTCAAAGTGGTTGCAAAGAAGAAATTATTTAAATAATAAAGTGAAGTGATGAGTGTACTATAAGTCAAAGTGGATACAAAAGAAAATATTTAAATAATAAAGTTAATGGAGAAATTACTAAGTGTACAAGTGGTTAGAAGTGGGTTAGCCCTAAAATAAGGAAAGTGGTTTAAGATGGTTAAAAGGTAAGCCCTTGAGGAAGCTACATAAAAGTATAAATAAGAGGCAAGGGTCTCTCATTTAATTACACTTGAGCATATTGAAAATCTACAAGTGATTGAGGTAACCAAAGGATATGTAAGGCGAATTTCAAAGGCAAGGTGATGTAAAGAAGGACGAAATTCAAGGGAGGATAAATTCTTTTGATGATGCTTTCTAAGGTATGTTATTTACAGGTCATCTCACCATTTTCACAATAATTGTTTTTATAGAATGATTCAGACCGCAAAATATGGAGGTCATTGTGAAATAATTATTGGTTGTGGAGCCTGATTATGTTTTTGATTCAGAGGTCCTTGCTTTCAGCCGTGTTTATACCCCATGAAGACTTTACACCCCAGAAGTATGTACACTCTTCCATGCGGGGGAGTGCAGAGGGGGGACACCCCCTCTGCAGAGTTCGGGGGCGAAGCCCCCGAAGGAAAAATTGCCTTGTAAATGTATATTGTAATTTCATTATAAATTTGGACCGTTCATTATAAGGTCACAGATCTAACAGTAGAAATTATGTTAGGGTTTTTTTTCCCTAGAAGGTAACCCTCTATTATGAGGGAAATGTATTGCAGCTATGCATTATGGCGGGTATTGTATTATGAGAGAGGATACTGTGAGAGAAAGAAGAGGAAGTTACAATGGGTTTTTCTATAGGTTGTATCCCTTTATTTGTTGGATACTAATAAAGGAAGGACCTGGCAATTTCTATGGTGGACGTAGCCCACACTGGGTGAACCATGTAAATCTGTGTCTCTCTTGTATCATGTATCTTCTATGTTTTGTTTTATTTTATAGCTTCGCGGTCATGTTTTTCTAACAACTGGTATCAGAGTGAAAGGTAACTTGCAGGAAAAGAGGGTTCCTGGTTCAAGTGGGAGCAATGTCGGAAGATGGAAAGTTTAGGGTCGAGAAATTTAACGGCCAAAACTACCAGTTATGGAAGATGCAAATGGAAGATTATTTATATCAGAAGGATCTATTCCTACCATTGGGCAGAGTAGCAAAGAAGTTGACGATCATGAAGGACGAAGAATGGGAGATTCTTGATAGAAAGGCTCTAGGAAAGATACGACTGAGCTTGGCAGCGTTGGTGGCTTTCAATATTTCGAAAGAAAAGACAACGAAGGATCTGATGGACATGTTGGATAAACTGTATTAAAAACCTAATAAGGTATTTCTAATGAAGATATTATTTAATATGAAGATGTCAGATGGTGGGTCTGTGTCAGATCATTTAAATGAATTTAATATGGTTACTAATCAACTAAGTTATGTAAAAGTGGACTTTGATGATGAGGTTAGGGCTCTTCTAATCTTGTGCTCATTGCCAGAAAGATGGAATGGCTTGGTCATGGCTGTAAGTAACTTTGTCTCTGGTTCAAATAATTTAAAATTTGATGATTTTGTTGGTGTTATCCTTAGTGAGGAAATGTGATAGAAAAGCACAGGTGAGGCATCATGTAATGCGTTGAACATGGAGAACAGGGAAAGACAAAAGGATAGAGGAAAGGGCTCAGGGAACCATGAGAATTCTATGAAGGGAAGATCCAAATCTAGACTTGGAAAGATAGATTGTTGGAATTGTGGGAAGAAAGGACATTTGAAGAAAGATTGCAGAGCTCCAAGGAAATAAAGAGATGGACAACAGGAGAGAAATCAAGAAGCAAATGTAACAGGTGATGTGTTACAAGATTCTTTGATTCTTTTTGTAGATAATATTTTTGTGTCTTGGGTAGTAGATTCGGGGGATTCATTTCATGCCACACCCTGTATGAAACATTTTCTAGATTATGTTCAAGGTGATTTTGGATAGGTTCATTTGGGTGATGATACACCATGAAAAATTGTTGGAATGGGAAAGGTAAAAATAAAACAACGCAATGGAAACCAATGGTTGTTGAAAGAGGTAAGACATGTTCCAGATTTAAGGAAAAATCTAATTTCAATAGAAAAGTTGGCAGGTGAAGGTTGTGTATCCATATTTATAGATAAGACATGGAAGTTCATCAAAGGATCATTGGTGATAGCAAAAGGAGAGAAGGTAGGTACATTATATTTATGTACTGGTAATACTGACTCTTCTATTTCTTTAGCTTCTATAGGAGTGGATACAACACTGTGGCATCATAGACTGGGACACATGAGTGAGAAGGGTATGTAGATACTTCAAAAAAGAAATTTGTTGCCATATCTTAAACAAATTGATTTGGACTTCTGTGAGCATTGTGTTTATGGAAAACAAAAGAGAGTTAGATTTCCCAGAGTCGAAAAAGAAAAGAAGAATGAAAGGTTAGATCTTGTGCATACATATGTATGGGGACCAACTCATGTATAATCTCTTGGTGGCTCTTGTTATTATGTTACTTTTATTGATGATGAAACTAGAAAAACTTGGGTTTATTGCATTCGACAAAAATATGATGTTTTTGATACTTTTAAGAAATGGAAATTTTTAGTTGAGAATGAGACAGGAAAATTTTTGAAGTGTCTCAGATCAGATAATGAAGGTGAATATTGCAACAAGGAGTTTGATGATTACTGTTCATACCATGGGATTCGTAGAGAGAAGACAGTTCCAAGAACACCATAAGAAAATGGTGTGTCAGAAAGGATGAATAGGACAATCATGGAGCATGCAAGGAGTATGAGATTGCATGTTGGTTTTCCCTTATAGTTCTGGGTAGATGCTGTAAATAATCCTATTTACTTAATAAATAGAGGACCTTCAAGCTCTTTGGATGGTATAATTCTAGAGGAGGAATGGAGAGGAAAAAAGGTAAACTATTCTTTTTTGAAAACTTTCGATTGTGAAGCATTTGTCCATATTGATAAAGAAAATAGAACAAAGCTTGAGTCTAAATCCAAGAAGTGTACCTTTATTGGATATGGTGTTAATGATTTTGGTTGTCGATTATGGGATTATGAAAATAACAAAATCATTAGGAGTAGAGATGTCATATTTAATGAGAAGGTCATGTACAAAGATCAGTTGCAGGGTGTTATCATTGAAATTTCGTCCACACAGGGCGACAAGAACTCCGCATCATCAACACAACAATGAAGTCATTCACGGCACAGAATGAAGTTTACAGCATTCCATAAGGGTCAAAAACTATACAAAAATTGAAATACACTTCACATTAGTAAGGTGCGCGCGTATGCACGGGATAAGAACGTGTTGTGCGCGCTTAAGAGCCTGACGCGCGACTGTCCACATAAAAAGCCGCGCATCTGCTAATACGGCACATTAAATGCTTAAGTCGGCCTCCCGACCGCCAATGGACCTTCCCCCAAGATGATTTGACATCCAGATCAGGGTCGGTTATGCAAATTCGGCGAATTAATGGCTTAAGTGAACCCTAAACAACACCGTGTTTACACCGGAAGCTAGTTACGTGACCGCCTGGAAAATGTTATAAATAGCAGTGAAGGCTCGTTGTTTTAGCAGAGAATTCCATGAAAAGTTATGTTGTCCAGATTCAGAGCTCAGTCCTTTTGACAAGCCATCAGTCTACAGCCTAATTCAGAGTTCTTTCACCGTTTCATTTCAGTTTTACTTGTTTTGTAAGGAAAGCACAATCTTGAGAGATCCAAAGGACCTTCCGTTGGAGGGAGAGGGAATCCTTATCTCTGCCTTCAGCGTGTACTCTGGTTTCCCCTAATAGATCAAGCCTGGAACCATTGTGGACTTCCTTGT
>ML797856.1:189707-200787 GCA_009831015.1 Picea engelmannii
ACAAGAATACACAGTGCTTGATGAGATCACTGAAAAAGAAATTCCAAAGGAACTTGAAAATCAAAATGTACAACAACAGGAGCAACATGTACCTTAAACACCTGCAAGTGTTGTTAGAAGATCTACCAGGTTAAGTATACCCCTTGAACGATACTCTCCTTCATTGTATTATTTATTGTTGATTGATTCTGGTGAACTCGAATGTTATGAAGAGGCAATGCAGGTAGACACCAAAAAAAAGTGGGAGCAAGGCAAGAAAGAGGAAATGGATTCCTTGGAAAATAACTATACTTGGGACTTGGTTTAGTTGCCTACGGGAAAAAGAGCATTGCAGAATAAATGGGTTTATAAGTTGAAGGAAGAAGATGGAGGAGAAAAGCGGTACAAGGCTAGACTTGTTGTAAAGGGGTTTGCACAAAAGAAAGGTATAGATTTTAATGAAATATTTTCTCCTGTTTTTAAAATGACTTCAATTAGGACTATTTTAAGTCTTGTGGCAGTAGAAGATTTGCATCTTGAAAAATTAGATGTAAAAACATCTTTTCTCCATGGGGATTTGGAGGAAGAGATTTATATGCAGCAACCACAGTGGTGTGATGTCAAAGGGAAGGAGAATTTGGTATGCAGGTTGAAGAGGAGATTATATGGCCTAAAGCAATCTCCAAGGCAATGGTATTTGAATTTTGATAGGTTTATGACAGAACAGGGTTATAGTAGATGTCATTCTGATCACTGTGTTTATTTTAAAAGGCTAGAAAATGGAAGCTATATTATCTTGCTATTGTATGTAGATGACATGCTTGTTGCAGGGTCTAATATGCAGGATATAAATATGCTCAAGAAGAAATTAGCCAATTCATTTGTGATGAAGGATTTGGGTGCTGCTAAGAAAATCCTTGGCATGAGAATAACAAGAGACAGAAAAAAAATCGCAAATTGACATTGTCTCAGGGTGAGTACACAAAGAAGGTGTTGGAGAGGTTTAGAATGCAAAATGCAAAACCAGTTAATACACCTTTGGCCAGCCATTTCAAATTAACTAAGGAAATGTGTCCCAAGACACAGGAGGAGATAGAATACATGTTCAGGGCCCCTTATTCATGAGCAGTTGGCAGCTTGATGTATGCAATGGTTTGCACAAGACCAGATATTGCACATGCAGTGGGACTTGTGAGTAGGTATATGAACAATCCAAGTAAAGAACATTGGGAGGTAGTAAAGTGGATTCTCGGGTATTTGAGAGGTACTGCTACTCATGCATTATGTTTTGAAGGTTCAAACACATTTCTAAAGGGATATGTTGATTCAAATATGGCAGGTGATAAAGATAATAGGAGGAGCACCACAGGGTATGTTTTTACTATAGGTGGAACAAAAGTAAGTTGGATTTCGAAACTACAAAAGGTTGTTGCACTTTCAACAACAGAGGCAGAGTATGTTGCTGCTATAGAGGCTAGTAAAGAGATGATTTGGTTACAAAGTTTTATGGAGGAATTGGGAAAGAAACAGGAGAATAGCAGGTTGTATTGTGACAGTGAGAGTGCAATTCATCTTTCAAAGAACTCAACCTTCCATTCGAAGACTAAGCATATATAGGTGAGGTACCACTACATACGATCCACCTTGGAAGATGGAAATTTGAAGTTGAAAAAGATACACACTAGCCAGAATCCTACAGACATGTTAACAAAGGGAGTAACCAGAGAGAAACTAAGTTCCTACTCAATTTTAGTTGGTCTTCAAGAATAAAGATGAATATGAGAAATTTTCCAGGTCTAGGAAGGTTCAAAGTCCAACATATACAACAACGATGGAGTTGTTGAGATCAGTCTCCAAGTGTGAGATTGTTGGTTGTGGAGCCTAATTATGTTCCTGATTCAGAGGTCCTTTCTTTCAACCATGTTTATACCTCATGAAGACTTTACACCCCAGAAGTATGTACAGTCTTCCATGTAGGGGAGTGCAGAGAGGGGGTATCCCTCTGCGAGGTACGAGGGAGAAGCCCCCGAAGGAAAAATTGCCTTGTAAATGTATATTGTAATTTTATGATAAATCTAGACCGTTCATTATAAGGTCACAGATCTAACGGTAGAAATTATGTTAGGGTTTTTTTGCCCTAGAAGGCAACCCCTTTTTATGAGGGAAATGTATTGTGACTATGCATTATGGCGAGTATTGTATTCTGAGAGAGGAGACTATGAGAGAAAGAAGAGGAAGTTACAATGGGTTTTGTTGTAGGTTGTATCCCTTCATTTGTTGGATAATAATAAAGGAAGGACCTGGAAATTTCTCTGGTGGACGTAGCCCACATTGGGTGAACCACGTAAATCTGTGTCTCTTTTGTATCATGTATCTTCTGTGTTTTGTTTCCTCTTTTGTTTTATTTTATTGCTCCACGGTCCTGTTTTTATAACAATAATATCCAAGTAGCTGCGATAAAAATTTCAACTTGTTGGTCATTGTATTTTTGGAGTTACACTCCATGGAAAATTGGGTTTCTGGCTAGTCCTGAAACTAGTCTAAAACAGGTGTTTCGGGTAAAAACGTCATAACTTCTTCATAATAGATCCAAATTCAGTAAGCCCAAATGTATTGGTTAGAGAACATTTGGTAGTATTCTTTGTACCATTTTCATATCCATACAAAAAATATTTTGTGCGGGGAACTCTATACAAATTCACTCTCTAGAATAAGCCAAAATTCAATAAGGTATGTCATTTTTTCTATAACTCCTTTTCTGAGAGGTTCCAAGTAGTGAAACTTGGAGGAATTGCATAAAAGACACTAAAAAACATTGTGTACTATTTCAAGATATTTATTCATTACAGGTGCATAGTTATGATTATTTCAAGTTAGGTTTGTTGACTAATCCAAAATTAGTCATGTGAGACTAAAGTAAAGTTTGATTAAAATGCTAGTCTCTTGTTGTTAAAGTTAAGGAAGGTTTGTAGGTATGTGATCATATACAACATGCCTATTATAGAGATACACATCCGATTTGGATGATGAAATTGATGAGGGATTTTGGTTGAGGTACATATTAGGTACATGGTTGAGACAAGTAGTGGATGTGTTAGGGACCTAACCCCTCACGTAGGTATACAAATATATTTCGATCAATATTAATAAGGCCTAGCAATAAGGAAGAATAAGTCCAATGTAAGAATACCTAATAGAAGCTTCCACTTTTAGAAGGATATTCCTCTAGATGGTTCTTTTGATAGACATATTCAGTATAAATAGGAGTCGAGGGTATGAGAACTTTTGTCTCTTATATAATTGTAATAGAGCTTTGATTTGTTGGAGGTTGCCCCCTCGAA
Organism: Picea engelmannii; assembly: GCA_009831015.1. Classification (NCBI taxonomy): domain Eukaryota; kingdom Viridiplantae; phylum Streptophyta; class Pinopsida; order Pinales; family Pinaceae; genus Picea; species Picea engelmannii. The sequence goes on from ML797856.1 coordinate 193,028, forward strand.
GAGGCAAGTGAACATTGCTATCAGTAATCAACGTGCTCTTTCTGGTGTTATACTGGTATCATTTTGGTATTACTGTGGTGTTGTTCTGGCTATATTGTTGTTCATCTTCCATTTCTATCTATTTTTTTTTGTTTTGCATACTTTTTATATCAGGAATATTACAAGTGGTATCAGAGCACCTTCCTTGGCAGAAAATTGTGGGTTAATTTTTTCCAGGGTAGAGACATATTCCAATGTATTTAAGCTACATAGATCTATCATTACATGCATAAAATTGTGGTCATGGATTCATACATGTAGAAAATAGAAGTGGTACTTAAGTGCACATCTGTTGGCCACCCTTGTAACCCCTATTGGTAGCCCTTCTAGTGGTAGTGCATCCTACATCACCTCTATATGGATCGACCTAGATAAATTGATCGGATACCTGACTGTTATAGTGCCACTAAGAACAACACTTGGGAAGATACTCTCTAGTATCTGGGTAGTTAGGTAGTACGACTAAGGGCACAGTCTAGCCTCCTTAGTTGGTACCCTAAGATATTGGGTCGAGTACTACTATTGGACCTCACACGTATGTCATAGAGCTATAGCACATGGAAAACCCTTTTCTGTAGAACCCTTGAATACCTAACCTTTGGGGACGAAAATAAAAACAGAATAGACAAGATCTATTATCGCGCAACTGTCTCATGCATTCGAGTTTCCAAATTACTAGACATTTCTTCCTGTTAAGCATTTGGGAATTTCATCACTGCAGTATTATTCATATCGAAGTATAACTCCATAGGTGTAAAAAAAAAAGTTTGAATCCTGTTGGCACCATTATTTGAGACCTATTCCATTGGATTTCTCTCTTCGCCCTTATTGCATTCATACCTATCATTTTTTAGCAATTTTGTTTTTTCTGTGTGGACCCACCCACCCCTTTTCGGTTCCCTCGTCATCATGGCCCATAGTTGTAGCCAAAACTTGGAAGCTCGCTTCAATACCTTGAACTCTAATTTCACAGAGACCCAACAAGAAGAGATACAACTTAGTGCCAATATTTCCACCATCAATAAAAACATGCATTCTCAATAAAAACATGCATTCCTCCATCGCTGCCTCAATCGAGGAACTCAAACAAGACCTCAAACAAGACATTACTACCCAGCTTGAATCTATCACTACAATGATCTGCACCAAGCTACATATCCCTGTAGATCCTCCCTTATCTGACCCACCTTTGCATACCGAAGGTGAAACTTCCTCTCATTCCCAGAATTTTCAGCCCCATCACTTTCAGCGTGACCTACGCCTTCCACATGTGGATGTGACCAAATTTGATGGCTCAGATCCCACTGGCTGGGTAACTCAAATGGAACATTATTTCTCTTTGTATGGAATTACAGATGATTTTTCCAAAATCCGGTATGGTGTTCTCCATCTAGATCAAGAACATTGGCAATGGTGGGAATGGAGAAAAACTTCCTGCCAAGTGTATGTTGCTTGGACACACTTTTTGGTAGATATTTATGAACGCTTTGACACTGAAACCAACCATTTAGTCCATTTGAAAAATTTGAAACAATCTGGCACAGTGGAAGACTTTATAGTTTCTTTTGAGCGACTGGATTTTAGTACAGAGGGCATGTCTGATGATTTTTTTCAAGAATGTTTTATTAGTGGCCTCAAGGAGGAGATTCATGCCCATGTCCTCATGGATCAACCTCAGAGTTGGGTGGAGGATACTAAAAGAGATAAGGAAGCACAACAGGTTGTTTCTTCTCAAAACTGAAAAACCTCCTTTATTCCTCGCACTAAACCAGTAACTCCCACTCCTCCTTCTACTCCACTAAAGATCCCAAAATTGACTAGGTTCGAATTGGTTGAACGCCAACTAAAAGGTGTTTGTTATAATTGTGATGAAAAATATTTTCCAGGACATAAGTGTACGGAACAAAAGATTTTTATGGCCATCTCAGAGGATGTTTTGGAAGAGAATGTTGAGGCTCCTCTTGTGTCCATGTCACCTGAACCCATTGACATAATTCCTCCCTCAGACCCTCCCGAAGTAGAACTGGTCATTTCCCTAAATTCTCTCATTGGCTTCTCTGCTCCCCAAACCCTCAATCTAATTGGTTACATCAAGCATAGGAAGGTCATCAATCTTGTTGATAGTGGAAGCACTCATAATTTTATTCATCGTCGAATTTCCCAAGAAACTAATTTCTATATTCGTGCATTCAATAATTTACAAATCATGATTTCCAATGGCGGGTCCATGAAATGTGGAGGGCGTTGTGAAAATGTGCATCTCCAAATTGGTGAATACCATCTGAAATCTCATATGTTTTCTATCGACATGGGCGGTTGTGACATTGTGTTGGGTGCAGAATGGCTAAGGACTTTGGGTCTCATTCTCATGGATTTTAAGGAATTAACCATGCAATTCGACCAAGGGGGCCAATAATACAAGTTCCAAGGCATCACCGTTAGTTCCCTAGAGATCATTAGTTCCCATAACATGAAAAAGCTGCTCAAAAAAGGTCATTTTGGCATTATTTAAGAGTTCTTTTTAAAGGATTGATTTACTCACAAGGTATGGTAGTCAAACCAATGGTGTTATAAAGAGACAAAAAGGAGGAGAAAATTAAAGCACTTGAAAGAAAAATTACTTCAAATTTAAAAGAAAAGCTTGTAACTAACTCTTTGTAAACTCAACTTTTCTTAACTAACATTTCAAGATATTGTAAAGAAATCCTAAAACTTGCTTTCGCTTGAATACAAGATACTTATGTTTCAAGAAATCAAGAATAACTTGACAATAAAGACACTTTTTCCTTTTTGCAAATAACAACTTTAAACTATTCCAAACTAAAATGCAAGAAAATGAAATTCTTTTTTTTTTAATTGCTTTAAAGAGAAAAATTGAAGTAAATATTTTTCTTTTTTTAAAGAAAGTAAAAAGGACAAAAAGAAAACTTAAACAAGATTGGAAAAGACTTTCATCCCACTGCGGATTGCAGGGGTTCAATCAAGAAACCAAAAAGGCAAATCTACAGCTCAACAACTTTCTTAAAACCTATTTAGGGAAAACGAGTAGACTAAGGAAACGAGTAAATTGGAACCTATACCCAGGCTATGGCCACAAACAATGACTCTAGACTGATCCAAGAAAGCCCTGATAAGTGTGAACTTCAATCAAGAAAGATGAAAACTTCCTCTTTTTCAAAAAACTTTCTTGAGACAGAGACGTGGGTTGTTGCATCAATATCTTGCGTATGTACGTGGGTTTTTTACTGTGCAAAGAATGTATGTATGCAGGATGACCCAACACAGGGTACATACACCTCTATGTATTTTCAAAAAATAAGAAGACCATGCAATCTTACAGGGCAGGGACAACTGGTATGCACCCTGGAGGTGACTAGAATCCCTTGACAGACTCAACAAACTTGAAAGAAATGTGAAAGGAAAACAAGCAAATCAATCAACCCAAAATCCCCTAAAAAACCCTAGAGGCATTCCCCAGTATGGTCACCAATTCTGCTAGTGGGAAAATCCCCCCTTTGACTACACCAGGGTTTAAGATGTAGACAAAGCGAATGACCGTATAGAAGTAAATCTATTTTACTTTACCCCAAACATACCAAAACTAATGTAAAGAAATCAAACAAGAGAAGGGATCGGGTAACTATACCTTTGATCCCACGTCTGATGATGATCTCCTCAAGCTTGGTAGTTCCAATGACTGCACGTCTCCTCCCAAGGTTGACCTGCATGCAAAGATAGGAAACAAGGACTACAAGCATGCTATTCTATTCATGAGTTAGGGTTAGATATTAAATGCTAAGTATAAATCAATGAAAATACACAAAACATCATCATTTGGGACAGGAAAATGTGATTCTTTTATTCATTATACAAAGATTAAAACTTACAATCTGTGTCGGCCACCGTTCCACGAACCTGGTCTAAGATCCTCTTTACCATGCTCCAAGTGCACCTTGAATGTAATTCTTCTCTCAACATTATGATCGCCTCAATGGAAGGGAATGGGTTGAATGGAGGAAGAAGGGTTTGATGAGGGAGTGTTGAGGCAAATTCTCACAAAAGGAAGCAAAATCTTGGGCAAGGAGGGGAAGTGAAATTGGGAAAAGTTTCACTATTCTTATGCTTGGATGTGAAATGAGACGCCAACACCTCCTTTTTATGACAAAAGTATGGATATTTATTTGGGTGATGGGCTATAGCAGGTGGATTAGTTGGGAAACTTCCAATAGCCTGTGAATTTCAACGAATTCCTTGCTACTTTTTAATTTTTGCAACTTTTGCAAGTATACGCAGGTTGTAGTGGTGCAACAAGCATATGTACGCAGGTTGTAGTGGTTCAGCAAGCATATGTACATGGACTATAATGGTGCAGGGCATGTACATATTCTAAAAAATGGTTTTTTAAGAAGAGCTTCTCAACAGTGCTTTGGAAAAAAATGCAAGTGAGAGGGCCAAGGCCATGTATACATGGATAGGGAATTTTAGGGCTATAACGCCTCTCCTATATAGTTGGAGCAGTATCCAGGTTCATGAAGGAGACACATGAGATAATTTGGAAGACTGCAAAGTGTATCCTTCAATATGTGCAAGGCACCATCACCTTTGGGATTCACTATTCAACAGACTCTACATTAGACCTCATCGGGTTCACTGATTCTGATTGGGCTGGTGATAGAATTGATTGCAATTTCACATCTGGTTACTCACTCAGGATTGGTTTCGAGCCTATCTATTGGTTGAGCAAGAAGCAAGATTCTATTTCTCTATATTTAGCCAAGGCGAAGTACATATGGATAGTTAACATAACCATTCAGGCTATGTGGCTACACAAGTTTTTCACTAAGTTGGGAATTCAATTTCATTGGTTGATCGTCATCTAGTGTGACAACCAGAGAACTCTAAAGTTCTGTAGAGATCCAATTTAGAGGAAATGAACGAAACACATTGAGATACACATGCACTACATTTAGGACTTAGTACATGAGGGGATCATTGACCTGCATTTTTTTTCTTCAACAAAACAGACTACAAACATCCTCACCGAGGCCTTCACTAAGCATAAGTTTCATTCTCTACGCATTCATCTTGGAGTAAAGGACACAACTTCCTAGAAACTCTTAGTTCTTCTTTTTACATCATTTCTACTTTGAGGGGGGGGTTTCCCATGAGGTTTTCCCTCTTTCCTCATTTATTTCAGTGTATCTTTTATATTTGGGTACCTAACATGTCCTCGTTGTCGAGACCCATTATTTATTTCACCATAGTGATGTTTAGAGGGGGTGTTGGAGATACTTCAAACACACCTATGATTTCTTTTTCTTAAGGTTTTCCCTATGTTTATTAGTCATTATTCAGCCTCCTATATTTTAGGGAGAATAATCTCTTTAATTCACACTTTAGTTTGATCAATTGAGTGGAGTCTAGATGCGACATTGGGATTATCGCCATGCAACATTGGGATCATCAACAACTAATGTGCATTGTCCTTGGGATCATCACCAGACTAGGACATTACTCATGATTCCCTAATCTCCTCCTCACTTCACTATGTTTCGGTCAGTTAACTAAATATTGAGAGACTAGCTAACTCAGACTAGGTGGCAGTTCACTCCCGTAACTTCCTGAGAGACTAGACTAGGTGGTAATTTACTCCCATAACTATTGGTGTGTGTCCAGATCACTCTTAACCATCACTATGGTGCATTGGTTTCCCATCAAGTGCACATTAGTTGAGTTATATAGATTATATCATGTGTAAATTAGCATTCATTCAATTGGTTAATGGGAATTATTCCATTCTTTCTCTTCTACTTCTCTTTTCTCATATTTTCTATGCAACTGTGCATGCCAATTCCTAGATAGATTTATTCTGTGTAGTTTCAACACATTTACAGGACCAATAGTCTCCTATTCTAGCCATTTTCAGTCGATCATCTATTGATGTGTCAAACTCTTTAGTATTTATTTATGCATCCATACACTCGAGTTCTTTAGATTCATCCAATTGGAATTCTCCCTCCACATTTTTATTATTGTTTGAGGGGAATTTAGGTTTTTCTATATCTTCATTTTCTTCTTTTTCTTCCTTTCTCACTGAGTAGATTGTTTTTACATATTTTTGTACTCCTGGATGGTTTTTATTCCATCAAAAACTTTGCACCAGAAAACTTATGTTTTCCATATCTATTCGATGAGTTATTACATTGTTTGGATTGTGTGTCGACACAAAATTGCAAGTCGAAGTCAATCCCATGTCAACTTTAGGTTTTCCTTTCTTCGAAATTTAATTGGGACTTGGATTTTCTAAAATTTTTTTATCTCTCTTGCCGCCTCTTGTAAAAGTGTTTCTCCGTATCTAAATTCAAAGTATTTGAGGAAATTTCTTTTGATTTCATTCCAATCGAATGTGTGTCCACATGCTTCTTCGATTTTATACCACTTATGCAGTATATCATCCAATGTATTTTGGGAACATATGTGGCCACACTCTTTCATCCTGATAGCCTTCTCTTCTACATTCTTTCTCACATTGTTTGATATGAGTGACTAGGTCAAACCTAGGTTTAAAAGTCAGGATTTCAAGGTTTGCTGACAATTAATTTCCATAAAATATAGGGTAGGAATATTCCATGTTTACATTCATGGTGCATGTGCTTCCCACCTTTGAGCTACTTGGCATGTGAAATATTCAACTAAGCTTTGTAATCTCCCATTTTATCTGTTTGATTTAGAGACCTTGTCGACATGCATCAATGGAGATTTCCTTTTGTTGAACCGCATGGGGGGGCTTGTATGTGTATGAGTCGAGATTAATGTTGGTGTTTATTTTAACTTCTTCTCGAGCATGATAGGGATTTCTTGTAATGAAAAGCATGATTTTGATCACTTTTATTGGTATTTCCTATATCGATCAACACTCCTTAGCTTGAGCTTTGTAATTCTTCATTTTCTAATTGTACAATTCTGTAAATGTGTTGAACCTTCACAGAAACGATCTAGCTAGCAAATGACATACACAGTTTACATAGAAAATATGAGAAAAGAGAAGCAGGGGAGAAAGAATGGAAGAATTTTCATTAACCAATTGAATGAATGATAGTTTACACATGATATACTCTGTATAACTCAACTAATGCGCACTGGATGAGAAGACAATGTGCCATAGTGGTTGTGTAGATTGACCTGGACACACACTGACAGTTACAGGAGTAAACTACCACCTAGTCTAGTCTCTAAGGAAGTTACGAGAGGTAACTGCCACCTAGTTTAAGTTAACTAGTCTCTCAGTCTTCAATTAACTAACTGAAACAAGGTCAAGTGAGAAGGAGATCAGGGAATCATGATTAATGCACTATTTTGGTGATTATCCCAAGAAAAATGTGCATTTGCTGGTGATAATCCCAATGTTTCATGGTGATGATCCTAATGTGGCATCTAGACTCCACTCAACTGATCAAATTGAAGTGTTAACTGAAGAGAATATTCTCCCTAGACTATATGAGATTGAATAATGACTAGAAAACATAGGGAAAACCTTAGGAAAAATAATTCCTAGGTGTGTGCGAAGTATCTCCAACACCACCCTTGAACATCACTATGGTGAAAATAAAGAATGGGTCTCGAAAATGAGGCCATGTTAGGTACCTAAATACAAAATATACACTAAAATAAATGAGGAAAGAGGGAAAACCTGATGGGAAACCCCCCCCCCCCTCAAAGTA
>ML797856.1:205693-253407 GCA_009831015.1 Picea engelmannii
TAAAACTGATGTTCAAAGGTTTGTGGCAGAATGTTTGGTTTGCCAACAAAATAAGGTGGAAACAATTAAGACCCCAGGTCTTTTAGCACCATTAGTCATTCCAAGTCAACACTAGGAGGAGGTTTCCATGGATTTCATCACATGGTTACCGAAGTATCAAGGAAATAGTGTAATCATGGTGATTGTTGATAGACTGACCAAGTACACACACTTTTGTGCACTCTCTCATCCCTTCAAAGCTAGTACAGTTGCCACCACATTCGTGGAGACTGTTATCCCCGCTTTTTAGGGATAACTAGGAGATCATGTGTCGAGGCCCACCGGTCCTAGACATGGAGTACCAAGAGTAAGATTGACCTGAGCATGGCCCTGGAGGGCCCATCCTTTTCTTCTTCCATCAGATTTGTCTTGTCAACAGAAGCAACATCCATCACCATCGGCTTGGTCTTGTATCGGAGGAGGCTCTTGCTCCATGAGGTAATTGGTCAAAGTATCATGGTATGTGTCACTTTTGATCATTGAAACCTTTAAATATATGCATCTGGTTCCTTTTATCTCTAACAACTGCTTGGATCTTACATTAGCCCACTTGACCATGCTTGGGGAGATTGACAGGGTGCCCTAGCAAGCCTGTGCCCATTGGTATTGGTTTGCCACTAGGAAATTTCTGAAAATCCATCATTCGCTCCCATCATAACACCACTATTTCATCTTATCTCCCACTCATTTATCCCATTCCCCTTGTCCGAGCATTGGGTTTTCCTATTTGTAGGATTGCACCTTATCTCATGGGAAGAAGATGCTAAAGGCCTAGAAGGTAAAAGAAGCTGGTAAAATACAAAAGCCTAAAAATGAAACCTCGAGTTGCTTCACCGAGGGATCCCTGAGAAGGCAACAAAAGGCCTCTTAGCAAGAAACAAGAGGGACCTGGCAAATAACAAACAAGATCTAGTCATAGGATAGGGGGTATCATCACGAGCCAGCCTATTAGGTTCATGGGTACCTAACAATATGCCATTGCCACCATCTGGTTACCATGCCAGGGCAGTGACCTTTGGTTGCATGGTCAAGGGAAAGGGGGTGTCATCATGAGCCATCCTTCTCATCTCTGTGAAAGTACTTGTGGGTAACACTGTCAGCTCTAGTCACCATGCCAAGGTAGTGTCCTTTGGTTAGCCCTTGAATAAAAAGAAAAAGAAGAAGAAAAAGAAAACAAAAGAATAAAGCAATAAAAAGAATAAAGGCAAGAACGGGCTTGGAAAAAATGCATCCATGATAGGTACAACTCGCCTTCTACAAAGGTACCCACAGATAACATTATGCATCTTTGACCCTCACTGCACCCACATGTCTGGACATCCCCTAGCCACATCACCTCACTTACATGGCTTGGATGAAATCTTCCTGGGAAATTTCCTTTTCTTATGGACACTAGCCCAATAGGATGTCTTGTCTTTTTCTCCAATATTGTATTGCAAGTTTTTGTAATGTATTTTAGCTATTGAATGATGTATTAGGATTTTTATGCATATGTTTAATAATAATGATGATGAGATGTGATTAATGTTGCTATGATCCCGGTGACTGATGAGCCCATGGAGGGCGTAGCTTTTGATGTGTAGGACCATGCCTGACGGATAGGTACCATTTTTACTGGTATAGATGGGGAGATGACTAGTTCAGACCTCCATGGGGCTGAAGAGCCCACCAGATGGATGTTGAGACCCCATCAGGGGGTAGAGATGGGATGGATATGGATTAGGGCTTTTGGACAAGAGAGGAAGAGGACACTCCATCAGAGGAACTCTGGTAGGACTAGACCTAAGGGAAATGACCCCTCTTCAGTGGACCGCCAGCCTTGGAAGGCTTGGGACGTCTCCATCTTCACCATGACATCATCCAGCTTCATGGATTCTTTTGGAGGCAGACTGGGTAGCAGTGGCACGTGTGGCATGTTGGAGAGGCCCCTCGGGGGCTAACGTTTTTCTCCTTGGTGTCTCATTTTCCCTAGAAAGGGCTAGTGCCTCCCTTGAAGGGGATTTTACTCTCATTTTTACTTGATTACGGTTTTTATTTAGCATTTAATGTAAAAATAGTATGATTTTGACATTATGGCCTTTTCGGCCTTTTTATGACCTAAAAAGTAAAATTAGGTCATTGATATATTGAGGGTTTTCACTCTCATTTTTATCATGAAGGATCACTCACTCATAGTGAGCTCTGATTTTTAGCGCCCTATTGGGGTTTTTGGCTGAACTAGTGATGCACACTTGTTGAAGGAGGAATTTTTTTTGCATTTATGGTGTTTCTCTTGAAGGAAGGTGTTACAACTAGGGTTTGCATGGTTATTTCTTCATGAATTGTAAGAGTTTTTTTATGAAAAACTTCCTATTGAATGGTTGTAGTTTAAATTTCTTGCATATTGCTTATAAATTTACTGAATCAAAACCCTAGGGGACAAACACACAAGTAGGTCATTGTCTCATGTCCCCTGATAGAGAAACCTTTGGCCATTGAAAGAGAAGAAGAGAGCCTAGCCATAGCTACACTCCTTGATTCTCTCTCCCCTGCGTTAGTCGTACCTTTAGAAATCCAAGAGAGGGAGGCATCCTAGGCCTAGGTTATCTACACCTAGGGTCATTTTTTCCCTTAGGGTTTGAAGAAAGAGCCTTGCCGCAGCAACACTCTCCCTCTTTAATCTCTCTCCTCTTGTTTTTTTGCTTTATCTAAGCTAACCATTTTTTAGGAAGGAGGAGAGAGCACGAGTCCTTTCTTTTGCAACACCAGAGTGAGCCTCTCTCCCCTAGGGTTCCATCTTTGAGTCCCTACTTTAGAAACACCTTGAAACCTTTCCCTCTAGTCCTTTGGAATCTCGTCCCCTTCAACTTGTGTGTCCTTCACTTTCTGACTCCATTTAACCCTAAGGCACTGATCTCCAGCCTCCAGTGTTGAAGTGAAATCAAATCCAAACACTCTCAAACTTCTTTTAAACTGAAACCCTAACTACACTAACCCTAACCTACTAACCCTAGAATGTTGACCTCACCCTTGGTTATTTCATCTTGATACAACAATGTTTCATTTTATAAGAAATTGAATGGTATTTAAGAGCATTTATTGGATTGAGTGTTGATTTGTTACATTGAATGCTATATCATTCCAGTATTTATTGACAAGTGACATATTTATCATTGCCATTTTGCAAACATTGATTTCATCAATATTTACTGTCAAATCGCTTGCATTGAATATTAGATTGTCACTTAGATATGAAGTACTAACCCCATTGAACATAGCTTGCATATATCTTTCTTGTTGTCGTCTTGTTCCAGGAAGGTACATTTTCTTTGGGGGTTACTTCAAATTGGCCTTTGGCTGGACTATCTAATTGGCGGTAAGTTGTGAGGGGGAAATTTGTCGTTGTAATATTAGCCTTTCCCCATTCAAAACCCCAGGTTACCGGGGACATCTCCCCTAGGCCTAGCCTCCCTAAATAGAAAGAGCCTCCCCATTGTGGTGACATTGGGTGGGGAAGGTTCCTGTTTTTCCATTTTGACCTACTATTCTTTAGCCTTTCTTGCATCTACAAATTGTGCAATAACATTTTGGCACCGTTGTCGAGGAGCACCAAGTCAATTCTCCTCAAATGACAAATATTTTTCGGTAATCCTTGCCTCTGAGACCTTTTTCTTACAAGCTTACCTAGTGACTCCACTAGGGTGTTTTCCCTTTTCTTTGATAATTTCAAGCAAATTATCTCATGCCTCCACCAATTACGACCTGTAGTGGGCGATGGTACTCAAACCCCTCTACTATGGTGACTATCACTCTGATGAACCCTACACCCCCACTTAATCCACACAAGTGGTCTCACCCAGATATTTTCAGTTGTTTCGACTTGAGTAACATCCAAGGTGGGTTACATGACTTACCCAAGGATGCAAGTTCCTGGTTACCACTTTTCTCAAGAAAAGCAGTTCCTGGTAACTTACATTGGGACCAATTCTGTGATAGCTTTGAATTTCATTTGGCTGGTCAAGAACACCCTGACGTCTTTGTGGAGGATGCTAAAGTTTGGATTGATGCCTGCCCAAAAGGAAGCATAAAAAACCTTGAAGAGCTAGAAAAGGCCTTTAGAATAAGATGGTGCAACAGTGAACATACACAATATTCTTATTCCCAGTACCTTAGCATTTGCAAAGGCTCTTTTGAGAGTGTTATGGATTTCATTTATAGGTTCAACCTTCTCCTCGAAAAGGTCCGATCAAAACTAAGCTCAGAACAAGCTATCCTTGACCATTACCTACACTCCTTAGAAGGAATCTTATAGTTCACCCTCAAAGACCGGTCACCTGCAACTTTAGAGGAAGCACAAGACTTAGCCTTTCAGATTGAGAGAAATATTGAATTCAAAGACTACATTTGTCAGGTTTATCTCTCACGAGATGATGACCTCTAGAACCCTAGTCATGAGCTTGTCTTGAAACCTAAGCCCCCAGATGTCCTCCAAGTCAAACTCCCTCCCCCCAAAAGGAAATGGAGCCTTTCCCATGAGAGAAATACCCCTTTTCAAGAACTTCCTTTGGAAATGGAGCCTTCTCAGGATGAGAAGGAAGAATTTGAGACTTTCCCACTTGAAACCATTAAGTGTGTTCATCTGGAATATTTTCCTCTCTTTATCCACCAAGTGGGACACCCTTTCTCCAAGAATGGCGAGTTCACACCTTTCTACGTCACTCTCCAAGTCAAGGACTCCCTCCTCCATAACTGTCTCTTGCACCTGAATGCTATAGCCAACATGATGACGGAAGAGGTTATGCATCAATTGGGCCTAATCCTTTCACAACCAAACACCGGAGGTGAATTTTCAAAAGGAATCATTAAAAACCTAGAAATTGCCTTTGATTCCTACCCCAACGCTCCCTTCTTGATAGATGTGGTCATTATAGATGTCGTGAGAAACTTGGGTATTATCTTTCACAAAGGCCTTATAGAGAAATTAGATGGAAGTTTTCATGAAAAACAATCCAAGGACACTATCCCTCATCCTAAAGGACGATTCTTCACCCTCTACAATGAACCTCTCATAGGCTCCCCAGTTGAAACCTCTGATGAGTCAAGTGACCAACTCTTGTGTATCGACAATGACCTCAATAATTGGTTTGTCCAAGAAGTGAAGTTAGATATCAACACCATTGAAGAAATTGAAGGAATCTGGACCTTAGAGTTTTATGGATCCCACTCAAACTCTGGATCAGGCGCTCGAATTGTTTTGATAGCCCCTTCTAGTGAAGTCTTTTACCATTCATATAGGCTGGAATTCCATTGCACCAACAAAATTGCTGAATATGAGGCCTTGATTCTGGGTCTCAACTTAGTAATTGACAAAGGCATTACACACCTAAAGGAAAAAGGAGACTCATACCTCATTGTATTGCAAGTTATGTTGAGATTTTCCACTAAAAATGAGAAATTGAAGAAGTACCAAGACATGGCTCAATCCCTCTCAAAAACCTTCAAGATAATGTCACTTGAAGCTACTCCTCAAGAAGAAAACCACATGGCAGATGCTTTGGTTGTCGCTGCTTCTACCTTACAGCCTTGTGAATGACCTCTTCATGACTTGTGCAATATGGAGGTTCTTTTTAGACCTTCTGTCCCCGATAATTTGGAATATTGGCAAGTCTTTGAAGATGACGATCAAATTATCAGGTTCATGGAAAACAACAAGGAGTTCAGTGATTCACAAATTTCTTTCCTAGCTGATTCCATGAACCTAGAAGTTATTAACCTTCAAAGTAATACCTTGCCAAAGGGTTGTGTTCCCCTAGAAAACCTTTTTGATAGGTATGACATTTTCAAGGGAAAAAGACCCAAGAAACAAGCTGATGAAGCCCTGGAATTCAATATCGACATAGAAATAGATCCAAGAATGATCAAAATAGGTAAAGGTGCCACCGAAAAAAAGAGAGGATAGAAATTTTGGCACTAGTCAGGGAATTCAAGGACACCTTTGCTTGGAACTACCATGATTTGAAATCCTATAGGGGGGACGTTATCCAGCATGCTATACCTTTGGTAGAAGGAACCAAACCTTTCCAACAAAAACTATGACATATCAATCCAAAGTTGGCTAGCCAAATATAGAAGGAACTCCAGAAGATGGTTGACACTGGCATCATAACCCCTATCAGATATTCCTCTTGGATGTTGAATTTGGTAGTTGTTTGGAAAAATAATGGTGACATACGTTTGTGCATTGACTTCCGTAACCTCAACCAATTGTCTTTGAAAGACAATTACCCGCTCCTGAACATGGAACATTTTCTTGAAAGGGTCACAGGGGCATGGATTATGTCTATGCTGGATGGGTTTTCAAGATACAACCAAGTCTTTCTTAAAAGAGAAGACCAGCTCAAAACTACATTTACCACACCTTGGTTAACCTTTATGTACTTAATAATGTCGTTTGGTCTTATGAATGCCAGTGCCACTTTCCAAAGAGCAATGGATTTTGCATTCAGGGACCTTATACAAAAGGTCATAGAAATCTAGCAGGATGACCTTACCGTTGTGTCCAAGGATAGGAAAGACCATCTCTCACACCTCAGGATTGTTTTTGAGCAATGCAGAAAGTATGGTATCTTGTTGAATCCCAAGAAATCCATTTTTGGTATTGATGAAGGAAAGTTATTAGGTCATGTGGCTTCGCATGAAGTAGTCTCCATCGACCTTGAAAGATGTTGGGTATGTGTTATATTATTTGCACGAGTAGTAGTGATTGAGCACTTGCGCCGGGCACACAGGGGGGTTAGAGGGGGGTGGAGCCCCCTGCGCGGGGGTTCGGGGGCAGCGCCCCTGAAAAAAATTTTTGGGGGCCGACATATTTCCGGGACCACATGATATTAGGTGGTTTTTCGACACATGGTTTTTTGCCGATGGTTTTATATTTCCAATTAAGGAATTAGGGTTTTGGACTAATCCAATTCATTGGGTTAGGGTTTTGGATGCCGCTGGCTCCTATATGTATATTGTATTGTAAACAATGTAACACAATGTATGAATATAATATATGCTGGTTTTCCCGATTTGGGTTTCCAGGGGAAAAATCTCTGTGTAATGTTTGTGTTTGCCATTGTATCTTTTCTGTTCTTTTCTGATTATCAGTTTGCAGTAGATATTGTACAAGGTTAGAATTTACAAAATATTCCAATCAATAAAGGATGTCTTTCCCCCAAACAACATAAAATATTTACAATCCTTTCTTGGAAAGATCAACTTTATTCATAGATTTGTGCCAAACTTTGTCGAAAGGATAAAACCTTTGAGCACCTTGCTAAAGGGAGGTGTGGCCTTCAGGTGGAATGATAAGACCAATAAGTCCTTTGAAGATATTAAATATCCTATCTCCCAAGCTCCTACTTGATCAGCCCTGATTTCTCACAAGATTTCATAATTTTCTCGTTTTCATCCCAGGATAATATTGTCAGTGTCCTGATGCAAAAAGATGTTGATGGTTATGAACATACCATGGATTTTATGAGCAAGGTCCTTAGAGATTCTGACTTAAATTATTCTATCACTGAGAAACAAGTGTATGCCCTCGTCAAGTCCCTCAAACACTTTAGAAACTACGTCGGTTACAATAAAATCAAGGCTTATGTCCCATACCCAGTTGTAAAGGATGTGTTGTCACAACAAGATTTCATGGGTACTAGAGGAAAATGGGTTTCCAAAATCCAAGAGTATGACTTAGAGATAAAACCCACCAAAATAATAAAGGGACAAGGTTTGGCCCAGATGCTGACCGAGAGTAACCAAGAAGCCATACAAATGGGTGAGAATGAGCAACTAAACGTGATGATCAACGAGTTAGAGAATGATGAGTGGTATTCCGATATCATCTACTATCTAAAGAACCTGTCTTGCCCCGATCACCTGGTAGACTACAAAATAGGGGCTTTGACATTGAAAGCTATGAAATACTTCCTGACTGAAGATGGATTTGGGTGGAGAAATCCTGACGGGGTCATACTTAGATGTGTGAACAAAGAAGAGGCAAAGAAGCTACTGGAAGAATTACACTTTGGATACTGTGGTGGTAACTTTGTAGCTTGCACTACCGCCCACAAGATCCTAAGGGATGGCTATTAATAGCCAAAAAAAAATTCTGATACCCACCAGCATGTCTGATCTTTCCAGCCCTACCAGTACTTCTCCGGTAAACCAAAACTCCCAACGCAACCCCTGAAGCACGTAGTAATAGAAGCACCTTTTCAACAGTGGGCTTTGGACTTTGTTGGTGAGTTTAAGGACAATTCAAGTAATGGATACTGATGGATCCTAACAACCACAAACTATTTCACTAGATGGGTCGAATATGTTCCTACAAAAAAGGCCACTAAAGAAGTAGTCCTGAATTTTCTGGAAGACCGAATCATAACAAGGTTCGGTGTCCCTTCCAAGATCACTACAGACAATGCCAAAGATTTTAGCTCATATGCCCTGGTAGAATTTTTCTTCAAATATGGCATTGTCTTATCCCATTCCTCCAACTATTACCCACAAGGGAACGGATTGGCAGAATCAACCAATAAAAACCTCATGAATATTTTGAAAAAGGTTGTGGGGGAAAATAAAAAATCCTGGGATAGAAAAATAATGTATGTGGTATGGGCAGATCGAATAACAATAAAAACCTCCACGGGAAAAACTCCTTTTGAACTGGTATATGGACTAGAATCAAAACTTCCTGTGAACCTCCATATTCCTATCCTCCGCTTCTCTCAACAATATACTACAGATGCAGAAGCAATCCAAGGGAGGACCAATCAACTAATAGAGCTAGATGAGACGAGGAGGAGTGCCTTTGGTCAAATGGAAAGAAATCAAGAAAAGATAAAAAAAACACCTTTGACCATAAAAATAAGGAAAGAAACTTCACTGAAGGATATCTCGTACTACTATGGGATAAGAGAAGAGAAAAACCTGGTATGCACAAGAAATTTGAGAGTTTATGGGCAGGTCCCTATAAAAACTTGAGTTGTGAAGGTACGAATTCCTTCAACTTAGAGACCATGGAGGGAGAAGCCCTAAAGCTGCCAGTGAACTCTTTACATATCTAGCGTTACTGCCCATTGGCGACCTGATTTCATAGGTAAGTAGAGGTAAGTAGGCATTTTGTATTCATGTATTATACCAGTTGCATTTCATGTTAGTTTTCTTTCACATTTGCATTGTTGATTGTTTTCTTTCAGTTTATATATATCTATGTATGTTGGGGTAGCATTACTGCCCCATTTTTGTTACCGATGCCCATATTGAGATTGAGAAGGTCTGCAAGTTATGCTAGAGATGTTGAGGTTATATTTCGCTCTACGGTGAGCACATGTCCCCAAGTTGGAGCCAGATGTTATCCCCGCTTTTTAGGGATAACTAGGAGATCATGTCTAGAGGCCCACCAGACCTAGACATGGAGTATCAAGAGCAGGATTGACCTGAGCATGGCCCTAGAGGTCCCATCCTTTTCTTCTTCCATCAAATTTGTCTTGTCAATAGAAGAAACATCCATCACCATCGACTTGGTCTTGTATGAGAGGAGGTTCTTTCTCCATGAGGTAATTGGTCCAGGTATCATGGTATGTGTCACTTTCGATCATTGAAACCTTTAAATATATGCATCTGATTCATTTTATCTCTAACAACTACTTGGATCTTACATTATCCCACTTGACCATGCTTGGGGAGATTGACAGGGTTCCCTAGCAATCCTGTGCCCATAGGTCTTGGTTTGCCACTAGGAAATTTCTGAAAAGCCATCGTTTGCTCCCATCATAACACCACTGTTTCATATTATCTCCCACTCATTTATCCCATTCCCCTTGTCCAGGCATTGGGTTGACCTATTTGTAGGATTTCACCTTATCTCATGGGAAGAAGGGGCTAAAGGCTCAGAAGGTAAAAGCAACTGGTAAAAGAAAAAAGCCTAAAAATGAAACCTCGAGATGCTTTGCCCAGGGATCCCCGAGAAGGCAATAAAAGGCCTCTCAGCAACAAACAAGAGGGACTTAAAAAATAACAAACAAGATCTAGTCAGAGGATAGGGGGTCTCATCACAAGACAACCTATTAGGTTCATGGGTACCTAAAATTATGGCATTTCCACCATCTGGTTACCATGCCAGGGCAGTGACCTTTGGTTGCATGGCCAAGGGAAAGGGGGTCTCATCATGAGCCAACCTTCTCATCTCTATGAAAGTACTTGTGGGTAACACTGTTAGCTCTAGTCACCATGCTAAGGCAGTGTCCTCTGGTTAGCCCTTGAATAAAAAGAAAAAGAAGAAGAAAAAACAAATAAAAGAATAAAGAAAGAAAAAGAATAAAGGAAAGAACGGGCTTGGAAAAAATGCATCCATGACATGTACAACTCGCCTTCTACAAAGGCACCCATAGGTAACATTATGCATCCTTGGCCCTCACTGCACCCACATGTCTGGACATCCCCTAGCCACATCACCTCACTTACATGGCTTGGATGAAATTTCCCTGGGAACTTTCCTTTTCTTGTGGACACTAGCCCAATAGGACGTCTTGTCTTTTTCTGTAACCTTGTATTGTAGGTTTTTGTAATGTCTTTGAGCTATTGACTGATGTATTAGGGTTTTTATGCATATGTTTAATAA
The DNA here is from genome assembly GCA_009831015.1 of Picea engelmannii. Classification (NCBI taxonomy): domain Eukaryota; kingdom Viridiplantae; phylum Streptophyta; class Pinopsida; order Pinales; family Pinaceae; genus Picea; species Picea engelmannii. The sequence continues at coordinate 216,375 of ML797856.1, forward strand.
TATTGATGATGATATGTGATTAACATTTCTATGATCCCGGTGACTAATGAGCCCATGGAGGGCGTAGCTTTTGATGTGCAGGACCATGCCCGATAGATAGGTACCATTTGGACCAGTACACATGGGGATATGACTAGTTCGGACCTCCATGGGGCTGAAGATCCCACCAGATGGATGTTGAGACCCCATCAGGGGGTAGAGGCAGGATGGATATGGATCAAGGCTTTTGCACCATAGAGGAAGAGGAAGTTCCATTAGAGGCACTCCGGCAGGACTAGACCTAGGGGGAATGACCCCTCTTCAGTGTAACGCCAACCTTGGAAGGCTTGGGACATCTCCATATTCACCATGATGTCATCCAGCTTCATGGATGCTTTTGGAGGTAGACTGGGCAGCAGTGGCACGTGTGGCATGTTGGAGAGGCCCCTGGGGGATAACGATTTACTCCTTGGTGTCTCATTTTCCCTAAAAAGGGCTAGCACCTCCCTTGAAGGGGATTTTACTCTCATTTTTACTTGATTAGGGTTTTTATTTAGCATTTAATGTAAAAATAGTATGATTTTGACATTATGGCCTTGTAAGCCTTTTTATGACCTAAAAAGTAAAATTAGGTCATTGATACACTATATATTGAGGTTTTTCACTCTCATTTTTATCATGAAGGATCACTCACTCATAGTGAGGACTGATTTTAGTACCCTATTGGGGTTTTTGGCTGAACTAGTGATGCGCACTTGTTGAAGGAGGAGATGTTTTGGCATTTATGGTGTTTCTCTTGAAGGAAGGTGTTACAACTAGGGTTTGCATGGTTATTTCTTCATGAATTGTAAGTGTTTTTTCTGCAAAACTTCTTATTTAATGGTTGTAGTTTAAATTTCTTGAATATTTCTTATAAATTTGTTGAATCAAAACCCTAGAGGACAAACACACAGGTAGGTCATTGTCTCATGTCCCCTGATAGAGAAACCTTTGGCCATTGAAAGAGAAGAAGAGAGCCTAACCATAGCTACACTCCTTGCTTCTCTCTCACCTGTGCTAGCCATACCTTTAGAGGGAGACATCCTAGGCCTAGGTTATCTACACCTAGGACTGTTTTTTTCCTAAGGGTTTGAGAAAGAGCCTTGCCGCAACAACACTCTCCCTCTTTAAGTTGTCTCGTCTTGTTTTTGTTCTTTATCTAAGCTAGCCATTTTTCAGGAAGGAGGAGAGAGCATGAGGCCTTTCTTTTGCAACGCCGTAGTGAGCCTTTCTCCCCTAGGGTTCCGTCTTTGAGGCCCTACTTTAGTAGCACCTTGAAACCTTTCCCTCTAGTCCTTTGTAATCTCGTCCCCTTCAACTTGTGTGTCCTTCACTTTCTGACTCCATTTAACCCTAAGGCATTGATCTCCAGCCTCCAGTGTTGAAGTGAAATCAAATCCAAGCACTCTCAAACTCCTTTTAAACTGAAACCCTAACTAGACTAACCCTAACCTACTAACCCTAGAATGTTGATGTCACCCTTGGTTATTTCATCTTGACGTAGCAACGTTTCATTTTATAAGCAATTGAATGGTAGTTAAGATAATTTATTGGATTGAGTGTTCATTTGTTACATTGAAAGCTATATTGTTCCAGTATTTATTGACAAGTGACATATTTATCATTGCCATTTTGCAAACATTGATTTCGTCAATATTTACTATCAAATCACTTGCATTGAATATAAGATTGTCACTTACATATGCAGTACTAACCCCATTGAACATAGCTTGCATATATCTTTCTTGTTGTTGTCTTGTTCCAGGTAGGTACATTTTCTTTGGGGGTTACTTCAAATTGGCCTTTGGCCGGGCTATTTGATTGGCGTTAATCTGTGAGGGGGGAATTTGTCTTTGTACTATTAGCCTTTCCCCTTTCAAAACCCCAGGTTACTGGGGATGTCTCCCTTGGGCCTAGCCTCCCTAAATAGAAAGAGCCTCCCCATTGTGGTGACATTGGGTGGGGAAGGTTTCTATTTCACCAGTTTGACCTACTATTCTTTATCCTTTCTTGCATCTACAAATTGTGTGATAACAGAGACAGTTCAAAAGCTACATGGCAGCCCAAAGATTATTGTAAGTGACAGAGATCCCATCTTCACTGGACATTTTTTGATAGAACTATTTTCTTGTTTGGGTACTCAATTGGCTCGTAGCTCATCCTATCATCCTCAATCTGATGGACAAACCAAGATAGTGAACAAATGTCTGGAAGGCTACCTTCGTTTCTTTATCTCTGATAAAAAAACAAATTGGTTCAAATGGTTACCCTTGGCAGAGTGGTGGTATAACACTTCCTTTCATACTACAACAAAAATGACACCATTTATGGCACTCTATGGATACCACCCTCCTTCCATCACTTCTTCTCTAAAATAAAAATCTAAGGTTCAATCAGTGGAAGATCACATTGAGCATCAATAACAAGTTCTCCAAATCTTAAAGGACAACCTGACCATGGCACAAAATCGCATGAAACAACAAGCATATCAACATCGTAGTGAAAGAAGTTTTGAAGTAGGGGATTGGGTGTTTTTAAGACTACAACCATACAAAATAATGTCCCTCAAGCAAGCCAAGAAGGATAATAAATTATCACCAAAGTACTATTGCCCTTATAAGGTGTTGCAAAATATTGGTACTATGGCATACAAATTGGAGTTTCTTGCATCTTCACGAGTACACCCAATTTTCCATGTTTCATGCTTAAAGAAGGTTATAGGTGACAAAATACCAGTTCAAACTATATTTCCAAAACTTGACGAGGAAGGAAAAATCATATTGGAGACCGAAGCCATCACTGACACAAGAATTCACCAGCTGAGGAATAGATCCATTTCAGAGTATCTCCTTAAATGGAGGAAACTACCGGCTGAAGATTCCACTTGGGAAGATGAGTCTTTTATACAGAAGCATCCAGAGTTACTCAAGCGTTGTGGACAACACTTGTCTCAAGGGGAGGGGCATGTTAAGCCTAATATTGGCTCATTACCCCTTAATTGGGGAACATTACATTAGTAATGTTATTTTATTTATGTCGGCTTTATTCCATTAGTTGTAATTATACCTCCTAGTCTCCTATATATACCAAGGAGACATTTTCATTTGGAGTCATCTTGTACTTGAAAATTTATGTGGGGTAAAAGGAGGTTTCCCCCTCGAAGAGGCTTATTATCTGAAATTATCTCTTTTTTAAAGCGTCGAGTACTTATTCTGAGGTTTTTCTATGCTATATTGATATTTGATTCTTAACAGCATGCACCTTTGGGCATTTGATTTTTCCCATGTTGATAAGCTTGTTTTGCTCTTGTGTCAGAGATTCAATGAAGACCTCAAGAGAGGGAATATTCCAGGGGGCTCAAGTGGCAAGCCTAACTGAATGAAATGTGGATACAAACATTGAGTATTCTAGACCAAGTTTGGAGAGAATGGTGAGAACCATTTGTTTCTCTTGCTTATATTTATCAACCCCACAAGCCTTGAGTTGTGACAACAAATCCTTATATTTGGTAAATAAATCTTCGATATTGACGAAGGTTTTTGGATCAAATGTGAGAAATTCCACCTCGATCGTGTGTCTCCTCATATCATCCTGTTTACCAAAAATTCCATCCATGGTGTTCCAAGATTCATTGGGGGTTTTACAGAAAGATATGTGAAAGAGGAGTTCAAGAGAAATGAGACTGCAAATAGTTCCAAATGCTTCATCCATTCGATTCTGATACTTGGATTTTTTTATGGATGATGTGGGTTTGGTCTCTATGTCCATGGTTAACCTGTATAATCCTCTGCCTCAAATATGCACTATCATCTTATCCTTCCATGCAAATAAATTTTACGGTGTAAGAATGAATTGTTTTGGAAATTCCATTTTTTCCTTGTCTTCAATATTGGTTACCTACAAAAATAATTTGGTGTGTCTTTTTCCTAGCAATTACTCAGCTCTGATACCATGTAAATATGTTGTACCTGCACATAAAATATCTAGCTAGCAAATGACATACACAATTTGTAGAGAAAATATGAGAAAAGAGAAGCAGGGGAGAAAGAATGGAAGAATTCTCGTTAACCAATTGAATGAATTATAATTTACACATGATATACTCTATATAACTCAAATAATGTGCACTGGAGGAGAAGACAGTGCACCATAGTGGTGGTCTAGAGTGATATGTACACACACCTATAGTTACGGGAGTAAACTTCCACCTAGTCTAGTCTCTCAGGAAGTTACGGGAGTTAACTACCACCTAGTTTGAGTTAACTAGTTTCTCAGTCTTCATTTAATTGACTGAAACAGAGTGAAGTGAGGAGGATATAAGGGAATCATGAGTAATTTTCTAGTCTGGTGATGATCCCAAGGAAAATGCACATTAGTTGGTGATGATCCCAATGTTGCATGGTGATGATCCCAATGTGGCATCTAGACTCCACTCCGCTGATCAAATTGAAGTGTGAATTGAAGAGAATATTCTCCTAGAGGAATATTCTCCCTATACTATAGGAGAATTAATAATGACTAGTAAACATAGGTAAAAAAATAGGAAAAAGAATTCCTAGGTGTGTGTGAAGTATCTCCAATATATTATGTATCTGAATTTTGTCCTATTGATAATGGTGACCTGACTAAAATTTATCCTTCACTATTGGTCTTGAAGTTGTCCTTTTGCTCATTCATTACTTGATACAATAATCAATATTCATCCCATGTCTCGACCCAAGGTTTTCCTTCTTTTGGGTCCAATGGGATTATGATTTTTCTTCCGCTACCTTTAAATTTAATTATGTCCCTCTTGAGGGAGATTGTGGCCCTCATGTTTTGACCCCATGGTCTCTTGACTAATGCAAGGTAGGCAGGGATTCCTTCGACCAGATTAATCACGTCAAAGTCGACTCTTGTCGGGATTCCCATTATGGATGTTATGATACTTTTAAGTGTGTGAATTGGTTCAAAGAACCTATGATTTAGTAGTTTTAGAAAATTCATTGTTGGTTGAAGCATGGGTTTCCCAAGTCGAACCAACATTTCTCTAGGGAGGATATTTACTTAGGACCCAATGCAGACTATGACTTTTTTAATCATATGTCCATCAATTTCTAGGTTTTCTTGTGGTTCAAAGTCATTTGTGTGTCTTTCTTGAGACAACTATCAAATAATTTTGATTGGTCTTTGTTCTTCTTTATATTCTTTTATAATTCTTAGAAGGTCGATCAAGCCACCAAATGAATGTTTTTCTTTCAATAATTGGAGAAATTTGTCTAGCACAATGTTTGGGATATTTTCATGTCCTCCCTTGCTTCCCTTTACTTTGTCTTGGTCGATGTTTTTGAACAATTCCATTGCTTCTTGCATTAGTTTTTATTCATGTTTTGGGTCGAGATATGCGCTTCAGCCTCCCCTCTATTGACTTGGTGGTTCTGGATAAGTGTCTTCACCAACTCCCAAATGTGTTACTACAAGGAGGTTTTTTTAATTTAAAATATCATGTTTTGGCACTCTATGCAAGAGGTTTACATTTTTTTTTATTCATTACTTTGTCTAGCACAATTAGATAGACTTAAAGGGAGTGATCTCCCACTCCATAAATGTGTAGACCTTGAGATCAATTATGTCCTTTATTGGTCAATCCAGGCTTATGTGGTCATCCTTCCAACAATTGAAGTGGTAGTAGCAGCCTTGAACACGACCTCTTTTGAATGTTCCTCTTCCTCGACCTTTATAACCTCCATGGCCTCGAGCTCTGTAGTCATTTCCATTTCCTTGGTTGACATTCTAGTCGACTATCTATTTTTCCCATTCAACCAACATTCTTATGTTGAATTATGTTTTTATTCACATATGTGGAACCATTTTGGTCACACATTCCTTAGATTATGTGGGAAATCTCTTGTGGCGTGATTTTTTACAGCACAAATAAGACATAATGTTTCAATTTGAATTCGTAAAACTATTGGATCTAATGCATCACTAAATTTGCAATAATCTTTTTGATGTCCTTCAGTAGAATAGAATGTGCACCATAGTTCGTGTTGGCCCTTGGTTATGGAAATAAGAAAAGAACAAGGAAGAAAAGGAAAAATGTGAACTGTGCGAAAGACACAGTGATTGTTACTAGGTCGAAGTGAGAAAAAGAGCAGAGAAGACATAACGAAGTATGAGAAACCAAGTCGTTGGATGAGGATACTGAGGATGACAGATGAACAAGCAAGAAGGATCGTGGACAACTCAGCAAGAGGAAAAAGCCGACGTCAGCTACATTTTGAGCACTGCGCGAGAAGGAAGGAAAGATAGGCTGGCGAAGCCCTGAAAACGTGGGTCAAGTTGACCTAGGGTCTTAGACACCTAGGGTTTTGGTATCTAGGGTTTTGACACCTAGGTTTCGGCCTAAGGATGTCGGTGAGTGATTGTAATGTATAAATAAGAACCTAAATGAGGGAAAAAGGTTCGATCTAGTAGTTGTCGTTGTTGTTATTATTGATGTTGTGTGATTGAGTAAGTAATATCGGGTGAGAGAGAAGTGATGAGTATGAAAGCCTTCTATATTGTAAGATCTTCAGCTGGGTGCAAAGATCAACCCTGTAGCTGAGTGCGTACGGAGGGGAGAGATAGAGAGAAGAAGAAACAATATTTGCTAGCTAAGAGCGTAGATAAGAACTGTATTCTTCATCTTAATACATTATAAAGCACAGTTCTGTGGACATAGCCCTAGAGAGAGGGTGAACCACATATATATTTTTTTATGTGTGATTGATTCTCTGTTCTTTTCATTTGATACATTATTATTGCATTACTATGGTATATCTGATAAGATGTGTGGAATAGATCTAAGATCATAAGTGATGTATGCATGTTGTATTGTTCTAGTGTTGGATCCACTTGTTCATTCCCTTGGTTGTAGACATATTTGTCCTGCAACCCCCCCCATAGCTGCTTTAGGTGAGACTGCATCTGCTTCGCAGGTGTAGCCGAAAGTGCCAGTAGTTAGGGATTGTTGGTGCGCTCTTGGAGCTGAACCCTAGGTATACCCATGTGCCAACAAATGGTTTCGTTGCTGGGACTAGAATCTTCTTGAGGGAATGTCAAGGTGGTTTCCATCAAAGACAAAAATTCAAAAGTGGATAGAGGATCAAGAAAAGGACTTCGCTGAAGCCCAGAATAAGAACCCTAACCTTAGTACTTAGGATTGGTTGGAGAGATATATATTTACTGATATACACGAGATTTTATTTGGAGGAATCCATTAGGAACTATATGAATGGTTAGATAGGTTAGCAGATACCCAGTTTGAGATCAAATCTATACCTCTTGTAGTTTGGACATTGATGTTGATCAAGAGGGTCAAGAGAGTTGATAAGGCTGTGTCACGAGCAGTTGATCACTAGTTTGATAGCACCATTGGAGGGTACATCACCGAGTTTGTTGTTGACAGAGTAGAGTCATTTAGCCAAGCCGAGAGATATTTCTTCAAGAGACCCAGTGGAAAATTTTTACATTTTCTGAAGTTGAGGATCAAGATGCTATTGCATGAGAATAACATCTTGAAGATACAATAGATTGGTCAAATTTGAAAAAGCTAATGTTCAGGAATTTTGACAGCAATTGCGACACAGAGGTTGGACATACATGTAGTGGAAGAGCATTCAGAGAAGTTCATCATGTGAACTTATTCAAGCATAACTACGGGGATGAGGGTTTCTACAGTGGAGAAGAGGCAGACCTGACGGACGAAGAGCATTTAGAACCCGCTAGGGCATAGGAAGAGAAAGCTGAAGAACCTCGCCGGGGCGAGCTAGAAACTTCAGGACCTATGCACACTACTGAAGTAAGTACTATTATTCCCTTTGCTTTTTTAGTAGCACTAAGCAATTAGAATAGTCAGAGTCACCAGAGTCCTCAGAGTACTATTACTAGAAGTTCAACATATACTCAGACAAGAAACCTAGGAAGACCTATTGCAGATGGGATGAGACTCCTTATCTTTAGGGGAGATGGGTTTGAAGACCCTGATCAGCACTGGTTCCTATGTGAATCCATATGGATTATTAAGAATGTCACTGACGAAGCTATTAAAAGAAACCATTTTAGTACTACCCTAAGGGATCGTGCACTGAGTTGTACATGAAGCTTTTCCAAGGACTTGCACAGCCTAAGCTGCTGAATGAGATCAAGAATGCATTGATTACAGAGTTCAAGAAACCCAAGTCGGAGTCACGATGTATTACAAAGATGAAAGAGATCAAGCAGAAGGTATTTGAACCTATTTTGGAATTCAATCAGAGATTCAAGACCTTAACACACCGATTGACTTTTGAAATCCCAGATGAACAGAACAAAGAATGGTTCATTGCTTCCCTTTTACCACACATCAGAGTTCCTCTGATGCAATAGAATATTGCTTCATAGGCTGAGGCACTGGATATTTCCATGAACTTAGAATCAACCCCTATGGGAGAATCTAGCTCAAGTATGAGTCAGATCTTGAGTCAGCTAACTAGTTTGTCTCTGCAGGTCGAAGATATGAAGAAAGACAAGGGAAAATATAAAAGAGAATACATATGGTGTGTTAGATGCAGATTGAAAGGCCATGAAAAAGAAATATGTCCCATATTTCATGAATACTTGAACTTTGGAGCTCTGAGCCCTTTGAATCAAGTCACCTTATCTTGGTGCGAAGTATGCCGAAATAGACATCACCCTAGCGAGTGCTATTACATGAAAAAGTATGTTCAGACTCCTACAAACTTGTATTTCACGTTCTATAAGTCTATGGGAAATGATGATAGGTATTGTAGGGCTTACGATCTCATGCATGAAAGGTCAAGAGACGTATAAAAAATTCAAGGCGAAGTATAACAAGAAGGAAACACTACATAGTATAACTCCCCTAGGAGAGGAAACTTCAATCCTCGCGGTGGATTTAAAGGAAGAGGACGAGGAGGAGGTATGGGTCGAGGCCGAGGATATATCATCTATTATAACTGCACGCAGCTAGGATACCTCGCAAGGGACTGTCAGAACCCTTTCACTACTTGTAGCTACTGCAAATCCTTCGAGCATGTTATTGATGAATGTCCAACATTGCTAGCTAAGCTTTAGGAGAGAAGAGGACCTCAACAAAACTCACAAGTGAAACTGATATATGTTGAACCTTGTGGAGAAGACCCTAGAGTAGTTGTTATCACTAGAGGAGGTGTTGTTACGGGAGAAGACAAACCGACCCAAGGAAAGACTATAGAAGGCTTAGGAATCAGGAAAGTTGTAGAGAAGACCCAAACTTTTGATGCAAAGAAAGAAAGACAAATATTCGAGGAGGCAAGAAAAGAGTTCAAATAAGATCAAGGTTCTTCATCAAATACATGACCATAATTAAGAGAATATGGAATTCCTTTGGCATTCGATCAGTATGCTTCGCCAAAAGAAGGAAAACAGGTAAGCGAATTCATGGAATTTTTATATACTTGCATTAAGTTGATTCAGGATGAAAGCATCGTACAAGATCTACAAAGTTTAGTCATACAGTATGAGCTAGGAAATATAGACCCCTTATTGAATAGGGAAGTACACCAAATCACCAAGAAGAGAAGGACAAATAAGGAATTACACTTGAATGCTCGAATCGGTGAATATGATATAGACTATGTGGTCCTCGACTTAGGGTCGGAGGTCAATGTCATGAAGAAGCAAACTTGGGCACTGATGAGAAAACTAAAGTTGATTTATTCCCCTATCAGGATCAAGATGGCTAATCAGCAAGATTTCATCCCCTTTGGATGATTGGAACATGTCCATGTGGAAATCGATGGAGTAAGAATGTTTGCAGATTTTGAAGTAATTGAGATAGTTGATGATAGTTGTCCTTACCCTATGTTGTTAGGAATTGATTGGGTTTTCAATAACTCTACTATGGTTGATTTAAAGAAAATATGTATGACTTTTGAAAGAGATGGACTTAGGTTCATTGCTCCTTTAGATCCAGATGAAGGTCTTCGATACACAAAACCCATCAGAGAAGAAGACCACTCATATGAATTGGAAAACATATACAAATTAACAACTAGACAATAGAATTACATTAATCCTATGGCCAATGGAAACCTAAGCTAGAGAAGTGACAACGCATGTTCATCAGAATCAAAAGAAGCACTGGAGAACCGACAGAATAAAATGTATGAAATATCTACAAGAAGATGTGCTAGATTAACCAGAGAAGTTCACTGGATCGGCACAACCGTAAGTAACTTACCCACCTTTGATGGTCTAAATCCTTTAGAAACCTTCTTGTCAGAATTTGAAGAAAGTGTACCAATGCAACAAATATTGTTGGCAATGGATGAGGCCCTAAAAGAAACCCCAGGAAGATGGTGGGGAACACACAAAAACAAAATTACAGAATGGATACAATTCCTTACCCTGATGACTGCGTGGTTCTCAACACAAGTAGAAGGTTGTGAAGTTCAGTACACAGGTCGAAGCTGCCTAAAGGATGATGTGCAAAGTTGTGAAGTAGTCTGGAGCAACATTCCTCAAGAATAGTGGGTACATAAATTCATTAACACACCGGACTCGACACCTATCAACTGGTACCTTCAAGCAGAGTTGTGCCTCATCACTACAGATTGGGAAGGTATGACTCAAAACTTTATAACCACCTTATTATTTGAAAGTCAATATCTTTCAGTAGATAAAGCATTGAAAATTATAAGACAGAAAGTATTCAAGGAGGCATCTAACCTCCCTTTGGAGAAAGAAGAGGACGAATGGACTACAACTCTATAGAAAATGCAAGGCTGTTACAACATCAATGTTGATGAAGACGATGATCCAAGAAAGGTGAACATTGCAGGAACAAAAGGCCAAATATATGTGGAAGGACCGGGAGTTGAATTACCATTCATTGGACAACCACTCAAGATTAAGAAGGTCAATATTGGAATAGAACAGACACCAAAGCTTGCAAATGTTGGAGATTACTTGGATGCTACCACTATTGACAAGATTAGGGAATTACTGCATGAATATCAAGACTTGTTTCCAACCAAGTTCACTGATATGAAGGGAATTAAAGGGACTATGGGAGAGATGAGGATCCCTTTGAAACCATATGCAAGACCAGTCAAACAGAGACCCTACATATTGAACCCCAAATATAAGGAGAAAGTGAAGATTGAGCTTGACAGAATGCTGGAAGCCAGGATTATAGAACCTGTGGAAGAGTCAAAGTGGATTATCCCTATGGTGGTACAAGACAAGAAGATAGGAGAGATCAGGATCTGTGTAGATATTAGGAAGCTGAATGATGCCTGTTTACATGACCCCTTCCCTACGCCATTCACTGATGAAGTGTTAGATAATGTGGGAGGCCAGGAAGTATATTCTTTTATAGATGGATTTTCAAGATACCATCAGATCTGGATTGCCAAGGAAGATCACCATAAGACCACATTTTCAACAGAATGGGGGTCCTATTAGTATATAGTGATGCCATTTGGATTGAATAATTCCCCATCAATCTTTTCCAAGGTGGTGGTCCAAGCATTCAAGGAGTTTCTGCATAAATTTCTAGAAGCATACTTTGATGATTGGGCTATTTTTAGCTTATTAAAAAATCATATCGAATGTCTAAGGATAATGTTGGACAAATGCAGGCAGTGCAAAATTGCCTTGAATATGAAGAAATGTTTATTCTTCTCACCATTTGGAGTGTTGTTAGGTCATATTGTATGCAAGCAGGGATTGCTGGTCAATCCATCTAAAATTGCCATTATAGTTGATTTACCATCGCCTACTTTAGTCAAACAATTGCGCACTGCGCTGGGACACAAAAGATATTACTTGAAGTTTATTAAAGGATATGCCCAGATTACAACACCCATTGAGAATATTTTGAATAAAGATTGTCAGTTTAGTTGGACAGAAGAGTGCCAAAAAATCTTCAACTCACTGAAACGGAAAATGGTTACTGCGCCTATTCTGGTTTTTCTAGACTGGAGCAAGGAGTTTCATGTGCATGTTGATGTATCTTCTATTTCCTTAGGAGAAGTATTAGCACAACCTGGGAAAGGAGATATTGACCATCCATTAGGATTTTCCAGTAGAAAGCTATCAACTATTGAGATAAATTACACCACTACCGAGCGAGAGGGGTTAGCCATGGTGTATGCGCTGTAGAAATTTTTCCACTACTTGTTGGGAGGACACTTTAAAATGTTTACTGATCACTCCGCGCTAAAATACCTAGTCAACAAGCCAGTGTTGGGGGGGAGAATATGAATATGGATTTTTCTATTTCAGGAATATGACTTTGATATCAGAGTAAAGCCAGGAAGTATGAACAAATGTCCTGACCACTTGTCGAGGTTGGAACATGGAGAAGATCCCACAAGCTTGGAGGATGCACTGTCAGATGCACATCTATTGGCCATTAGAAATATTGATGACCGCTTCGCAGAGATAGTCCAATTCCTGTCAACATGAATGGCACCTAGTGAGTATACAATTCCACAGAAGAAACAACTAGTAGTGCACGCTACATAGTTTTCACTAATAGTTGGACAACCATATAAGATGGGACCTGATGAGATATTGAGAAGATGTGTTATGGAGGCAGAGTGACCATCGATCCTCACAGAATCTCATGAAGGCATCGAAGGAGGACATTACGCAGGAAAAACAACTACGCAGAAGGTTCTTAGAGTTGGCCTTTGGTGGCATACCTTACACAGCGATGCTAAATATTATTCTAGAGCATGCGATGCTAAATATTATTCTAGAGCATGCGATGTATGCCAAAGAGTTGGGAAACCATCCAGAAGAGATGAAATTCCATTAGCACCACAACTTACCCTACAAGAATTTGAGAAATGGGCCATTGACTTTGTAGGACCTATAAACTTGCTAGGAAAGTGCACAGTAGAAAGATACATACTTACAACAACGAAGTACTTGACTAGATGGGCTGAAGAAAGAGCATTCAAGGAATGTAGTGCACTACAACTGTACGCTTCATATTTGATGACATTATAACTAGGTTTAGATGCCCAAAGATCGTTATGAGTGATCAAGGCACACATTTCATAAATAAAACAATTGAATCCTTGATTGAGGAATTTGCAGCCCATCATCAGAAGAGCACGACCTACCATCCACAAGAAAATGGGATAGTGGAAGCATTCAATAAGATCTTGAAGACATCGTTGATGAAGAATTGCAGTGTGAACAAGGATGACTAGGATTTACGAGTACCAGTAGTACTATGGGCCTATAGAACCACTTGCAAGAAGCTAAAAATGCATACCCCTTTTAAGTTGGTGTATGGTCTTGAAGCCATTGTCCCAATGGAATATCTGGTACCAAGCTTAAGAATTGTTGCCTTTACAGATATGGATGACACTGGCACTGTTCAAGAGAGGCTTGCACAGTTGATCAAATTGGAGGAAGACAAATTTGTTCCAGGATTTCATCAGCAGGTATATAAGGAAAGAGAGAAGGCCTACCATGACAAGCACATCAAGAAGATGACAATTAGACAACGCGATCTAGTACGGGTATATGACAGTAAATTCATCAAGCATTCTGGGAAGTTCAAAATGCATTGGATTGGGCCATATGATGTCTCTTATGTTACAGAAGGAGGAGTTGCACAGTTGAAGACTTTGAACGGAGAATGGAAGGAAGGATTAGTGAACGGGAGCCCGCTGAAGTTGTACTATGACAACCAGCTGCCTCGCACCTCTAAGTAAAAGCATAAGGAAATGGGTCTAGTTACCAGGTGGAGTTGAAACTGGGTACCAGACATAGAAAAGATAGTTTGCAAAAGGAACAGAGAGGAGGCATAGAGAATAAAGCAAAGGATGCACTGCGCAGCCTGAAGTCGAAGTAAAACAGAAAGGTCATATCTAAAGTGCCTCAGGATGAGTAACATGTGAGTGTTGGGGGCATGTTGGCCCTTGGTTATGGAAATAAGTGAAGAAAAAGGAAGAAAAGAAAAAATGTGAACTGCGTAGAAGAGACAGTGACTATTACTGGGTCGTAGTGAGAAAAAGAGTAGAGAAGACAAAATGAAGTTTGAGAAAGCAAGTCATTGGATGAGGAGATCGAGGATGATATATCAACAAGGAAGAAGGATCATGGAAAACTCAGTAAGAGGAAAAATCCACTTTCAAATGATTTTTGAGCACCGTGTGAGAAGGAAGGAAAGACAGGTTGGCGAAGCCCTAAAAACATGGGTCAAGTTGACCTAGGGTTTTAGACACCAAGGGTTTTGGCTTCTCGGGCTTTGACACCAAGGTTTTGGCCTAAGGATGCCGGTGAGTGATTGTAATGTATAAATAAGAAGCTACATGAGAGAAAGAAGTTCGATCTAGTAGTTGTCATTGTTTTTACTATTTATGTTGTGTGATTGAGTGAGTAATATCAGGTGAGAGAGAAGTGATGAGTACAGAAGCCTTCTATATTGTAAGATCTTCAACTGGGTAGGAAGATGAACCCTGCAGCTGGGTGTGCAAGGAGGGGAGAGATAGAGAGAAGAAGAAAGAAGATCTACTAGCTAAGAGAGAAGACAAGAATTGTATGCTTCATCTTAATACATTATAAAGCATTGTTCTGTGGACGTAACCCTAGAGAGAGGGTGAACCACGTATATTTTGTGTTATGTGTGATTGATGCCCTGTTCTTATCATTTGATACACTGTTATTTCATTAATGTGGTAGATCTAATAAGATGTGTGGAATAGGTCTAAGTTGATACATGATATATGCATGGTGTATTGTTCTAGTGTTGGATCCACTTGTTCGTTCCCTTGGTTGTAGACATCACTGTCCTGCAACCCCCCCATAGTTTCTTCAGGTGAGACTGCATCTTCTTCACAGGTATAGCCGAAAGGGCCAGTAGTTAGGGCTTGTTGGTGCGCTCTTGGAGTTGAACCTTGGGTCTGCCCCTGTGCCAACAGTTCATTGTGTGACATTGACATATTTTTTATTTATTATTACAGTTCTACTAGTTTTTATTATAGTAATTTCTCAATGATTGATGAAGTTTTTTAGCATCCATTTATATACATTGTGCTCTTTTTAGTGCTTCTTTGCATGTCTACATATCATACATGTATAATGGTACTCTTAATTTTTGTAAAAATCCTGCTACATACCATTGTACAAGCAATGTTTCCTCAATTACATATGGAATTTGACTTAAAATATCTTAAAATATTTTATCATATTTGTGGAAAATTTCACCTACATTCTGCTTGATTTATTTCAATTTTTGTGTCATTGGGTGGCTTATGTCCTGCATTTTTAAAAGTGTGAGGAAGTTCTTCTTTATTTCTTCCTTCGAGAATTGTTGACTATCGATGAAATTCATGAATCAGGTAAGAGCTCTCGCTCAAAGAACAACACCAAATTGTACCATTTGTTTATCCTCATCAGTAATATTGGTTGCATCCCATAATTTCTCACAAACAAACCGATTTCGTTTGGGATCTTCATTTCCTTGATAGATCAGGATGTGATTGAGGCCCATTGTTATTTTCTTGGATTTTTTGAAGGCTAGAACTATTCCAATACTTTGGGTCAAAGTTGACTGGGAATTCGAACTACTTTATGGAGTCGAAGTCTGAATATTCGACTTGACCAATACAATATGTCGTTGATCTTCATTTAGGATGTATTCAAGTGATAGATGTGATTTTTCTTTTCTTGGTATTAGATCATCTATCTGATAGTGTTTTTCTATGTACTCAATGAATCATCCCTTGAATAGTTGTGTCGATTTGTTTTCATTGTTTGTTGATTTAGAATATTTCAAAAGTATATTTGACAGGGGGTGGAGTCTAAGAGGTCTCTTATATGGAGGAATATATCCTCTGGTTTATTTTTGGTATTTTCTTGTGCTTCAATTAGAAATTTATCTCTTATCTCACCAACATTTTTAGTTTGAAACCACACCCTTGGTGATTGTGTATCCACATGAAGTCTCTGGAAAAGGAAGTCTGCAATGTGCAGTTTAGGGCTTATTATAGGGGAAAGTTGAACCACGGGTCTTGAATCGATGATGTCCATACTATCAACTTGGTAAATTGCTTTCTAGGTGCCACTAGCTTCCATACTCACTTGCAAAATTTTACTCCTCCCAGGAGCTGTCGAGGCACTCTCAAGGGTTGATCCGACAATCTACTACACCTAGGTAGGTTTCCTATGATAATTTTTTGGATCCTTTCGTTTCATAACTCTTCTCGCCTCTTTTGTCTCTTGTCCCACTCTAGTTTTTGAATGTCTCTTGAGGGTTTATGGGTCTCTGTTCAACATGCAAACTTGGTACTTGATTAAGTTAGATTCCTCCCAACTTATGAAAATTTTGACTTGGATGTGCTCGAAATTCAACTTATGTCATCTCATGAATTTTCCAACCCCCCATTTTTTTCCCGAATTACTTCCAGTTTCTGGTGTTACTCATTCTGGATGATTTTATTTTTTCAGAAAATAATCCCAAGATTTTCTAGTATCTTTTCAGTTAGATTCTAGAAATTCTTCCCACTCTTCTTGTTTTTATTTACAATTGGAATTCATAGGATGGATTTTCAAAAGGGTTCTTTATTCAATGATGTACCCAACTCCCTTTTCTAAAAGGAACTTATAAACTAAAGGCAAGACAATGTAAAGGAATATGTCATGTAATTTTGTGTAGAATTTGTTTTTGATGGTTTAAATTGACTATCTATCTTCAATCACTTTTTATTCAATATAATCCCGTAAGATCTTATTGAACAACTCATTAAGGTTTGTTCTTCCTCTCTTTATTATTTTGCACATCAATTTCTCATCAGGAGTGAGTCTGTGCATTATATTTATTGATATTTGTACAATGCTTCTAGAATGGATTCTAGGAATCGATCATGTGACTCTGAAAAGGACTGAGTATGTTCTTCAACTAGCGTAAATCGGTTTCTTCTTGCATATTTTTTAATAGAATTAGTAATTTTATGCTCCCACCATTTGCATATTTTCTCCAAGGTTAACATCTATGTTCTTTTTTCTCTATGCATGCCCAAGTTCAAAAGTACCAACAATGGAACCAATGTTGTAGTCTAAGGGAAAGTACGAGAAGCTACCAATAGATCCTTACACAGAGAAATACACATTTCAACATTATATTAGAAACACATAGAGACACAAGTAGACATACATAAGAAGTGGGAGAACCATCAATGCATTTTATTAGATATCCAAAACAATCTCTCCCTTTACATTACATAGCCACATATATATTTATGATATACAGTTACTAGTCGGTTACATTTATTAACTTCTTGGTTGGTCGACCATAACTGTCTATTCGATCGACTTTTTTAACTGAATTTTCCAGTCAATTTGTGGGTCTAGTCAGTAAAGTCAACTAGCCCCTACAATATTTCATAAACTTGTGAAATGCAAGCACTATATGTCCATAATAAGATCATTTATAACATCTATCTACTTGCATAAAGGAAACAAACTTATATAAAATTAAAATCTAATTCAACCACTCTTAGTGAGGATCATGTACTTGGGCACTAATATTACTATTGGGATCTTGCTATAACCAAGTTATCTCTTTGTTAATCTCAAAATTTCCAACTTTCCAAATATCATCATTCCATTGTTGGAAAATTAGGAAACACGCCACACTTTGAAAAAAATAAATTATACTTGTAAAAATAAAAAAAATAGGATTAAAAAATAACCTACATTAAGAAACATTATTTTCTCTTGTCAAGAGCCCTTTCTTTTGAACAATAGAATGGTACTACTAATATAAAACATAAACAAACTAATCTAATTGAAAACTACATGGATTATAAAACTACAACTTCTAACCAAACAGGAATTATATAACTAAAATCTATATGGACATAATATCTCATGAAATGTAGTTTATTCCATCATAATATGGATATATACTCCAAGAGTCCTCTCCCTTGAATGGATAAGGAACCCTTATTTATACAAAAACTAAGATAACCAATAATAAACAAAAATCCACATATCCCTTAGGTGGTTACAAGTATTTCCTAATAATTAACAAGTAATATCTCTAAAAATCTTCCCACAAATCTCTGTAAAATATTTGATAACAAATATTCCATGATTCTTCTTCGTCCAAGATACTTGAGTGATCGTACCAAATCCTCATCAAATCTTCAAGGTTTGAAGAGGAAATTCGAATTTGGAGCTAAATGATAAAAAATTGCATTATTACAAGCTCTAAATGTACATGTTATTTAAAAAATAAGTGAAAGCATGTTATTTTTCTAACATTTGATCATAAATTCAATCAAAATACTAAATTAAATGAATTGGAAAATATTTAGCCTAATCCTACCTATAAATATTGAAACGCAGTAAAAGAAGGGGTTCAAAAAAGAAGAAAAGGATTAAAAATCAAGGGGAAAGGATGGGAAAGCATGATATTTTGGTGACTCAACAGTTCTCTTTCTGCTTATAACCTCTTGGTTTCGCTTTCTTGTCTCCTATGTTTTCCAGTGTTTGTACACGCACCTCATCCATTTCCCTTGGCTTGAAAATTATCACTTTATTTTTATAGATGGCTATGTGATCCAAAAATGAAGGTATTACTAATAAATCACAAGTTAGTTTAATGTATTTTAGGCATCGGATTGTTAAGAATGTGAAATACATTAAGCTTATTATCTGGTTGTGGAATATCAAATGTGACTTTTACTTGATGCTTATTAATGAATAAAGATATCAGCCATTAATATCCATGATGGAAATGAAGAGAATAGAACAGAAAAACCGAAAGAGAAATAGAGACAACAGGTTGATAACAGAGTTCACCAATCGTTGGCTATGTCTTAGAGCCCGCTTCCAAGTGGAGGACCTCTTTATTGCTCTTTAAAATGCTCAAAGTTCTCTTACATAGGCTCTTTGTTGTTACATAATGTGCTTCAGATCTACTGTGCAATACGTCCTTGCTTAGATTCAAGCATGCTCCATCAAATTCCTCTCAAAAACATGAGAAAAATGCCTCTCAAAACATGAGAAAAGGCCAAAATTTACAAACTGCCCCTTCAAAACCCTGCATCAAAAAGTCTCCTACAAGCTTCAAAAAGCCTATTTTATATATATATTGAGGCTCAGATGAGGAATCCCAACTTCCCTCAATACTTGGCCTCTTTTTGGGATAAAATCCCCCTCCAAATGGCCCAAAATCATAAAAAAATCCATTTTCTGGGTTGAATATTAGTCAGAATCAATTAAAAATACCCAAAAACCATAGAAAAAACCCACTTTGCACAAAATATGGGCTTAAGCTCCCTAAAATAGGCATGCACCCCTTTCTATTGTCATATAACACCATAAAACCATGGGCTGGGGCTTAGCCCCAGCCCCCCTTCACGCCAAACCTTAATATATTACAACATTTATATAATAAAGAGGGATATATTTAACAAGCAATATGGTGGCACGTTGATAAAAGGGCTCTCCCAAAAGTGTGTTGGCTTGGTTGTAGGTCGTGGGTTCAAAACCCATGGACCCCAAAATTATTTTTGAAACTTGCCATACGTATGATGACTGGGTGCCATGTTGTTGCCCATGCCTGGGCCATGTGGCACCACCTCTTTTGTTCGAACTTTGCCACATGTCCAACTCTTATTGGATCTTCCATCTACATATGCCCAATCAACTGCTGCCACATCAACATCATGAGGTGTCTTTGGTGATGTCATGTGGTCGTCATGCTGATGTCAACATTGACTTTTTGCCAGTCCTTTGACTTTTTAGCTATTTGAGAAAGCGGTCAGAGTGCGATAACTCTCTCATATAGAGACCATTTGAGAAAGTGAATATATGGTCGGAATCAGCATGATGATCCAGTCGCGATGGAATTGGTTTCATGCCATTCTAAGAACTTTGAGTTTTGAGCATTTTTTGAGCCTGGGGAGCCTCCTAGATCATTCCTCCCCACTTTGGAAGCTTTTGGACCTCCAAAAGTCTGCTTTTACTCAGGTCAGAAGTGAGGGTACTACCTCCCCACTTGTCATGTATCATCCATCCTCTCTGTTGGGATAATGATCACCTAACTAATCACAACAAACATGAAAACTAAGATAACATTGTTTACCAAAGTAATCATTTCATTTATCGCACAATCATCTACATTCTTTGTTGCACTTTGCAGCCATACATCACTGAACAACAACAAACTAATCAACAATACTGAGTATGCAAATGAAAATGACAAAACATGCTTCCCCTTTTGAACAGGAACAATAATCAAATTATGCAGCCGAACCTCATGATGTACCCCTGGTGACACTTCATGACTGTTAGAATCATACTAAACCATCTCATGTTTAGAATCACTAATTCCATGTTTTGTTACAGACATAAGTGTTAAGATTTTGCTCGCATTTACCATTCTTTTCAACTACCCTGTAGCTGCAAAAGATCTGTTAGTTTTCATGCGATGAGCACGAACAATGTACTCTTTCCCATCTTTCTTGAAGCAATATTTATTATCCTCCATGTACAATATGGATTTTCTATCATAAAGGTAGGGGCTTCCCAAGAAAATCCCACATATGTCCAGTGGCATGATATCAAGCTCTACTTCATCAACATAGTTAGAAGTGATTGCAAACTTGATTTCACATTGCTTGGTTACTTGTAAATTGTTATCACCACATATCCATCCCAATGGATATGGTTTAGGATGCGACTTAGTCTCAAGTCCCAAGTTATTTACAACATATTCACTGATTAGATTGCCTTGTGATCCACTGTCTACAAGAGTATCAACTTTAACATTATGTGTTATAACCCTTATGTGGAAAAGTTCATTCCTTTTACACTGATCATTTACATCAACTGAACTAGAAGAGCTAGTACTTGCAACAGAATTTATACCCCAAATTCCCATAGCTACAACCTGTGTCTCATCACCGGAATCTGATCCAAGATCCACTTGAACTGTCGTAGCTATGGTATTCTTCCTTCCATGGTTGGCATACTTCTTTGGCTTCATGTCAGGATGCAAGACCCAACAACGATCTTCATCATGGCCTACTTTCTTGCAATGCTTGCAAGTAGGCTTCTCCTTTCTTTCCGTGGTTGTCTTCTTCTCTTTCCTTTTCTCTGCATCCTTTCTTTTCCAAGTATCTGTAGAAACAATATCACCAACATTCCCTTTACTAGATTCAATGTGAATGGATTTTACACATACTTCATCAAAATTAGAAGGATTTAGCATAAGAATAGTGTGCTTAAGATAAGAATGTAAACCACTAATATATTTTAGGAGTGTCTCTTGTGTATATAATAGAATACCCAAATTTAAAGCTTTCTTACAAAATATTTGAGTATATTATTGTACACTTTGACCTTTTGATTGCCTTAAACATTACCAATTCATCATTTCTTGTTGCATGTAAGCTAAAGGGTAAAATTGTTGTTTTAATGCGATAACAAAATCATTCCAGGAAGAGATTGTTTTACCACTTTTGTTAAGATCATCTCTAGTTCTTCTTTCCCACCATATCAGAGTTGTGCCCCCCATTTCGAGACTTGCTAGTTGGATCTTAGTTTCATCATCAACAATCTTTTGTATCCTGCAATATACTTCTAATTGTCTCACACAATTATCTATCTTTTCTGCATCTAATTCACCATCATAAGTGGGTAATTGAAACTTTACATCTAACTTTAATAACGACATATTAGAAGAATGATGAGTTTTTTTCTTATCCTTGAAGGAATGTACACTTGCTTCATTATTAGATGATGAGAATGAAGGAGAAGAAGGTTCCAAAGGTCCACCACCTCCAACTCCTCCTTCTGCTCTTACCGAAGATTCACCTTCTTCAACTTTTGGATTCCTTCGTTGACCTCTTTCATGGTAAAGTTCCTCTACCATGGCTTGCATCAATTTAAAGGCCTCGAATAAATCATCTTCGTATTTGAAGGGACCCAATCTCCATGGCAAAGACATCTCTTGCTTATGCGATCACCTTTGAATCTCTGTGTTAAGAGCCTGAAGTTGGCCTTCTCCTTGCTTGAGTTTTTCTCTCATGAGCATCCAATGCTTGAAATTCATGTCAAACCTTCAAAACCAAATGCTTTGATACCATAAACTTGATCCAAAAATGAATATATTACTGATAAATCACAAGTTAGTTTAATTTATTTTAGGCATCAGATCTTTAAGAATGCGAAATACATTAATCTTATTATCTGGTTGTGGAATATCAAATGTGACTTTTACTTGATGCTTATTAATGAATAAAGAGATCAGCCATTAATATCCATGCTGGAAATGAAGAGAATAGAACAGAAAAACAGAAACAGAAATAGAGACAAGAGGTTGATAACAAAGTTCACCAATCGTTGGCTATGTCTCCGGGCCCGCTTCCAAGTGGAGGACCTTTTTATTGCTCTTTAAAATGCTCAAAGTTCTATTACATAGGATATTTATTGTTACATAATGTGCTTCAAATATACTGTGCCATACCTCCTTGCTCAGATTCAAGCATGCTCCATCAAATTCATCTCAAAAACATGAGAAAAACACCTCTCAAAACATGAGAAAAGGCCAAAATTTACAAACTGCCCCTTCAAAACCTTGCATCAAAAAGTCTCCTACAAGCTTCAAAAAGCCAGTTTTACATAGATTTTGAGGCTCAGATGAGAAATCCCAACTTCCCTCAATATATGGCCTCTTTTTGGGATCAAATCCCCCTCCAAATGGCCCAAAATCCTCAAAAAATCCATTTTCTAGTCTAAATATCAGTCAGAATCAATTAAAAATACCCAAAAACCATAGAAAAAACCCACTTTGCAAAAAATATGGGCTTAAGCCCCCTAAAATAGGTGCGCGCCCCTTTCTGTGGTCATATAACACCATAAAACCATGGGCTATGGCTTAGCCCCAGCACCCCTTCACGTCAAACCTTAATATATTACAACATTTATATAATAAAGTGGAATATCTTTAACAAGCAATATGGTGGCAGGTTAGTAAAAGGGCTCTCCCAAAAGTGTTTTGGCTTGGTTTTAGGTCGTGGGTTCAAAACCCACAGACCCAAAAATTATTTTTGAAACTTGCCATACGTATGATGACTGGGTGCCACGTGGCTGCCCATGCCTGGGCCACGTGGCACCACCTCATTTGCCCGAACTTTGCCATGTGTCCAACTCTGATTGGATCTACCATCCACATCTGCCTAGTCAACTACTGCCACATCAGCATCATGAGGTGTCTTTGGTGATGTCATGCTGACGTCATCATTGACTTTTTGTCAGTCCTTTGACTTTTTAGTTGTTTGAGAAAGCGGTCAGAGTGTGATAACTCTCACATATGGAGCCTGTTTGAAAAAGTGAATATATGGCCAGAATCAACGCAATGAGCCGGTCGCGATGGAATTGGTTTCACGCCATTCTGATAACTTTGATTTTTGAGCATTTTCTGAGCCTGGGGAGCCTCCTGGATCACTATGCATACCCGCCAAATATTTGAGTACATTTGGTCTCTTAGGAGAGATACCCTGTTAGGGACCTAACCTCCCTAACCCCTCATGTAGGTAGAATAATGAAGTTTCCATGTAATAAAGGAAAATATTAATAAGGCCTAGTAATAAGGAAGAATAAGTAAAATGTAAGAAGACCTAATAGAAGCTTCTGCTTCTAGAAGATCTTCCTCTATGTTTTTCTTGTGGTAGATATATTTAGTATAAATAGGAGTCGAGGGCATGAGAAGTTGTCTTGAGAATTAGTATAATAGAGCGCTGCTCTATTGGAGGTTTCCCCCTCGAAGAGGCAAGTGAAAATTGTTTCCTATCAATAAAGGTATTATTTTGGTGGTGTGGTTTCATCTATTTTGTTGTCCCTTTGTTATTGTCTGCAATATTTCTATTATTATAATAGATCTGGTATCTAACAAGTAGTATCAGAGCACTTTCCTTGGCAAAAACTATGGGTAATTTGATTTTTAGGGTAGAGACATATTCTGACATCTTAAATCTACAATAAGCTGTCGTTCAATGCATAAATCCACAGCCAGGGAAGCATACACGCAGGAACTACAAGTGGTACTTAAGTGCACATTGTTGGCCACCCTTGTAACCCATGTTGTTACTCCTTTGAGTGGTAGTGCATCAAACAACACATGTATACAAACTGAACTATATATCCCGAAGCCCTCTTTAGATAAATTGATCGGCCTCGTGACTGTTATAGTGCCACCAAGAACAACACTCAGGAAGATACTCTCTAGTACTTGGGTAATCGGGTAGTACGCCTAAGGTACAATATAGCCTCCTTAGTTGGTGCCTTGAGATATTAGTCCGAGTACTATTATTCAACCTTGCATGTATATAAAAGAGATATAACACAGGGAAAACCCTTGCCTATAGGCACCCTGAAAAACCCTAACCCTTGGGATGGAAACAGAATAGAACAGGAACAAACAATATATATTGTCATGCAACCTTTTCATCTGCATTCAAGTTGCAAAATTACTACATATTTCTTCCTATTAATAATTTGGGAATTTCTCCACTACAATACTATTTAGTTCGGATTATCACACACCATTATTTGATACCTATCCCATGGACTCCTCTTTTTGTTCTGATCGCAGTAATACCTATCATTTTCAACCTTTTTTGTGTGTGGTCCCAACCCCTTTCAACCCCCTTATTTCGGACTTACCCCATTGCATTCCCCTCTTCACCCTGATCATTGTGATACCATTTACCAATAACTCCTTTTATGTGTGGACCCACCCGTCCCTTTCCAGTTCCCCCCTTCATCATGGCCCACACCCATATCCAAGACCTTGAAGCCCGCCTCAATACCTTATCATCTGATTTCATAGAGGCCTAAAAGGAAGTGTGGAAACTCAATGCCAATATTACCACCATCAATAAAAAAAATCATTCCACCATAGACACCAAAATGGAAACCTTGAAATATGACCTCTCTACCCATATTGAATCCTTCGTTGCCTAGATCTACGCCAAGTTGAATATTATTGGAGAACTTACCTCATCTGACCAATATTTACACCCCGAAGGTGAGACTTCCTCCAATTCCCAAAATTTTTAGTCCCATCACTTTTAGCGTGGCATACCCCTTCCTTGATTGCATGTAAAGAAATTTTATGGCTTGAATCCCACCAGCTAGGTAACTCAAATGGAACACGATTTCTCTTTGTACGAAATTACAGATGAGTTGGCCAAACTTTGGCATGGTGTTCTCCATCTAGATTAAGAATGTTGGCAATGGTGGCAATGGAGAAAAAATTCCCACCAAGGGTATGTGTCTTGGACACACTTTCTTGTAGATATTTATGAACACTTTGACACTTACACCCACCATTTAGGTTGTTTGACAAAGTTGAAACAATTTGGAACAGTGGAAGACTTTATAGTTTCTTTTGAGCACTTGGATTTCTACACAGAGGGCATGTCTAATGATTTTTTCTAAGAATGATTTATCAGTGGCCTCAAGGATGAAATATGTTCCCACATCCTCATGTCTCTTCCCCAGAGTTGGGTGGAAGATACTAAAAGAGCTAAGGAATCACAATGGGTTGTCTCTTCACCAGAAATCCATCTTTTATTCCTCTCCCTAAACCAGTCACTCCCAACCCTCCTTCCAGTACACTGAAGATCCATAAATTGACTTGGGAAGAAATGGTTGAATGCAAACTCAAGGGCCTTTGTTATAGTCGGGATGAAAAATGTTTTTCTGAGCACAAGTGTAAGGACAAAAATATTTTTATGGACATATCCAAAGATTTTTTTGAAGAAGAGGTTGAGGCTCCCCCTATGACCGAATCACCTGAACCCACTAACCTTACTCCACCCTCGAACCCCCCAGAAGTCGAACTAGTCATTTCTCTAAATTCTCTCATTGGATTCTCTGCTCCCCAAACCCTCAAGCAAATTGATTACATTAAGCATCGAAAGGTCATCATCCTCGTTGATAGTGGCAACACCCATAATTTTATTCATCATCGCATTGCCCAAGAAACTAATTGTTATATTTGTGCAGTCAATAAATTTCAAATTATGATTTCCAATGGAGGGTCCATGAAATGTGGGGGGCATTGTGAAAATGTGCATCTCCAAATTGGTTAGTACAACATGAAATATCATATGTTTTCTATCGATATTAGTGGTTGTGACATTGTGCTGGGTGTTGAATGGCTAAGGACTCTTGGCCCCATTCTCATCGATTTTAAGTAATTAACCATTCAATTCAACAAGGAGGGGAAACAATACAATTTCCAAGGAATCACAACAGGTTCCCATGAGATCATCAGTTCCCATTGCATGGAAAATCTCCTAAAAAAAGTTCATTCCAACATTATTGCACGACTCTATTCCATTCAAGCCACTGAGACACCTTTTGTGCATCTTGACCTCGAAGCTATCCTCTCCAAACATCAATATGTTTTTTCCACTCCCCATGGACTTCCCCCTTCATGATCATTCCATTCCCCTCATCCCCAACATCCTTCCTCCCAATGTTCATCCCTATCATCATCCCTTTCCCTAGAAAAATGAAATTGAGAAAATTGTTCAAGAATTGTTCACCGTGGGTGTTATCCGTCCTAGTACTAGCCCCTATTATTCTCATGTGGTCATGGTAATTAATAAAGAAGGTTCTTGGCACATGTGTCCTAACTTTTGTTCCCTCAAAAAACTCACCATAAAAGACAAATTTCCCATTCATTTCATTGATGATATGTTGGATGAATTAAGTGGTGACCAGTTCTTTACTAAACTTGATATTCATTATGGATACAACCAGATACATATGAAAGAGGTAGACATTCCTAAGACTTCATTTCTCACTCATGAGGGCCACTATGAGTTCTTGGCCATGCCCTTTGGCTTATGTAATGCTCCCTCCACTTTCTAAAGCCTCATGAATCATGTCTTTCGTCCTTTTTTCCATCATTTTGTCTTAGTTTCCTTTGATGATATTCTCATCTATAGTAAAACATGGACGACCCATCTTGCTCATGTGGATCGAGTTCTTCATCTACTCTCTCAGCACCAAATTTTCCTCAAACAATATAAATGTGCTTTTGGAGCCTCGAAAGTCAAGTACTTGGGTCATATTGTTGGAAAGGATCATGTCAAGGTGGATCCTAATAGTATTGAAGCTATGAAATATTGGCCTCACCCCACAACTCTCAAAAGCTTGCGTGATTTTCTGGTTTTAGCATGATATTATCAAAAGTTTTTAAGAATTATGGAAAAATTGTGGTGCCTCTCAATGCTCTCCTTAAAAAGAATGCTTTCACTTGGAATCTAAAAGTTGATCATTCATTCCAAGCCTTGAAGGAGGCTATATGCACCACTCTTGTCCTCTCCCTTCCCAAATTCACAAAGATCTTTGTCCTGGAATGTGATGCTTCAGGGAGAGGAATTAGAGTAGTCCTTATGTAAGATGGTCAACCTATAAGAGTGACATTTGGGAAAATCAATATATGAAAAGGAAATGTTGGTTGTTTTGCATGCAGTGGATCTATGGAGCCCTTATCTATTGGGGAAATGCTTCCAAATTAATACAGATCATCAGAGCCTCAAGTGTTTTCTCGAACAATGTCTTTCATCCCCGGAGCAACAAAAATGGGTGACTAAGCTATTTGAATATGATTATGATATCATTTACAAAAAAGTAAAAGACAATGTGCTTGTTAATTCTCTTTCAAGAAAATATTAAGATGAAGGGTCTCTCTTTTCCCTCTCCTTTAGTGTACCAAATTGGCTCCAATGTTTTCTCCAGGAATGGCTGCAAGATCCCAAAAGTCCATGTCTAATCCAACAATTGCAAGCCAATTATCCAGTTTCCCTAGGGTAGTCTTGGCACAATGATGAACTTCGCTACAAAGGTCATTTGTATTTAAGTAAACAATAACAACTTAAATCCATGGTGCTTTCTAAGCTTCATGCTACACCCACAACTGGGCACTCAGGGTTTTCCAAAACCTATGACAGGGTCAAATGTTATGTTTTTTGGGATGGTATGAAACAATATGTATGCACTTTTGTGGAGGAATGTGATTTCCATAAACGCAACAAGGTAGAATCATTCAAATCTCCTGGGACACTACAACTTCTTTTATTTCCACCCATTATTTGGAGGGTTATCTCTATGGATTTCATTATTGGCTTACCTAAATCGAGAAATAAGTCATTCATCATGGTGGTAGTTCAATTTCATCATCTTTCCAAATATGCTAATTTATGTGCTCTTCAACACCCATTTACCACCTCCATCGTAGCTCAAGTTTTCATGGATCATATCTTCAAGATTCATGGCATGCCTCATTCTATTGTTTCTAACCAAGATCCCACTTTCACCAAAAAATTTTGGCAAGAATTGTTTAGTCTACATGTTATCCAATTGCATATCAGTACATCCTATCATCCTCAGACTGATGGCCAAACTAAATTTGTCAACAAGTGTTTGGAAACATATTTGTGGTGTTTTTCATCTAAGAGGAAAAATAAGCGGGCGCAATGGTTACCACTAGCTGAATGGTGGTACGACACTTCTTCCCAAATGACTACTCGCATGACTCCTTTTGAAGAAATATATGGAAAAAATCCACCTTCAGTTCTCTCATACATGCCAGGTGTCTTGAAGGTTGAGGAAATTGATCAAACTATTGCAGTTCGAGAGGCTATTCTATGTTCCCTCAAAGAGAATTTGGTAATGGCTCAGAATCACATGAAGCAAAAAGAAGATCAAGGTCATTCTGAACGTCAATTTTCTTAAGGGGACCAGGTGTTTCTTTGAATGTAACCTTATAATCAAACTTCACTCAAGGTTGAACATTTTCAGAAAATTGGGCCTAAATTTTATGGTCCTTATACAATTCTCAAGTGTGTGGGACCAGTCACCTACCAGTTATATTTTCCAAGTCATTCTAAGATCCATCTTGTTTTTCATTTCTCATGCTTAAATAATGTGATTGGAAATAAGTGTTAAACTTAAACCAGTCTCCCTGAGTTGGATGAAGACGTCTCCATCTGGTTGCAGCCACAAGTAGTATTGGACCAGTGTGAGCATCATATCCATCATTGCACCATCAAGGAAGTGTTATTACAGTGTAAAGATACAACTCCAACATATGCCAACTGGGATCCATCTACCATTCTGCAACAATTTCCTCATCTCAATCCTTGAGGACAAGGATATTTTCAAGGAAGAGGGCATGTTAGGGACATAACCTCCCTAACCCATCATGTAGGTAGAATAATATATTGTCCATGTAATAAATGCCAATATTAATAAGGCTTATTAATAAGGAAGAATAAATTAAATGTAAGAAGACCTAATAGAAGCTTTCGCTTCTAGAAGATCTTCCTCTATATTATTCTTGTGGTAGATAGATTTAGTATAAATAGGAGTCGAGGGAATGATAAGTTTTGTCTTGAGAATTATTTTAATATAACGCTTCTATGTTGGAGGTTGTCTCCTCGAAGAGGCAAGTGAACATTGTTTCCTATCAATAAAGGTATTATTTTGGTGTTTTGGTTTCATCTATTGCATTATTCCGTCGTTATTCTCTGTAGTATTTATGTTTTTTGTTATTATAATAGATCTGGTACCTAACATACCCAACATGATGGAGATATTTCTAAAATCGATGTTGTACTCCTGGAAACTCTACCCTTGATTCTACCTAAAGTAATTCCATTAGATGCATTGTTCCTCTACATACCCAATAGGGTGGAATTGGGACTTGATGAGGGTTTGTAAGTACTCCCACCTAGTTACTAGTGGATCACCCTCTAGCCTAAGTGTTTCAGTATGGATTTCCCACCAAGTTAGATCACAACCCTCTAACTTTAGTCTGGAAAATGATATTTTTTTTCTTCATATATATGGTGAATGTTGAAATAAACTTCTAGTTACTACAATGAATTATTTTGTTTTAATGCATCGATCTCACCTTGGTATGTATTTATGTCCACTTTCACTTCCATATTGAATAGAGTCTGTGGAGGGTTTATGGCACTAAAAAATGACTTCTCTTTCTCAGG
The DNA here is from genome assembly GCA_009831015.1 of Picea engelmannii. NCBI lineage: Eukaryota > Viridiplantae > Streptophyta > Pinopsida > Pinales > Pinaceae > Picea > Picea engelmannii. The sequence goes on from ML797856.1 coordinate 246,458, forward strand.
TTCTTTCTGTGAATCCTTGTCTCGCTCTTCATTATCTCTTGAATTCCCCTCTAATTGTATCTCTGAATTAGATCCTCCAACCTCTTCGATTGGTTTGAAATTGGTAGTCAAAGTTTCCATGAGGAGGTACATATTGTAAGATATTTCAATGAATTTCTCTTTCAACCCCACAAATATCTCCTCTTCTAGATATTGAGGGTTTTTATGAATAGACTCGTCGACCAAGGCTAGGGTTCTATGACTTTCTTCTTAAACCAATTCCTAGATCCTTGTAAATTTCCACATATACCCCAAGAAAAATTTCTCTTATACCAATATGATCTACAAATTTTTGTTGATATTCCACAGGATAGTTCGTCACAATAGACCTAATAAAATACTAAAATCTTTACTGTGAAGTTTAATTTCCTTTAGATCTCATATTCTTTAATTATAATTTTTCTTATTAAAATGTATGAAATATGTTAAATGCGAAAAATACATAACATAAATAAATACACACACCATCCACAAATAAACACAAGATATGACCTGAGAAACCCGATACAAGAGAAAACCCGGCTAGAAGGTGAGGCCTCTCTGCTCTCTTTTCTTCAATTGCAAGTAAAAAGAAAGAGGCACTCTCTCTAGAGTTTCCTTTGACACTGTGGCTTGTATGGATGCTAAAAATTCTCTCCTCCTTTGTTATTATCATAAAATACCACTCTCAACTATTATGCTCAGCTATGGAACAAGATACAATGAAAAAAAAAATGGAACCTTTTCTCCTCCTGGCAGCTTGGTATTTAAGATAGCAAAATAATCATCTAAGGTTAGGGTATTAACTTCTTCAACCCTCAATTAGTGATCAGGTTTGGACCTTCTATAATGTCCTAGAAAATCCACTACGTGGCTAGCCCCATATGTTTAAGTAGTGGGGGATGATGTGGCATCCACTTGCACCATGGTGATCAATACGGTAGGTCAATGTGTGGGAGGCATACTTTCACATAAAAACTTCGATTCAGGTTATTCTTGCACCATTCGAAATTTCTCGGTGTGTAGAATATACCCAGTGACTCAATGGTAAGGTTTGGACCATAAAAAGATGTCATTTGATGCCTCAAAATGGATCTCAAATATTTTAGATGGGTTTTTGGACCCAAATTTCCAATTGGTACCAACCACTAAAATGGATCTGCAATTTGATTCCTGCAAAATTTTCACCCATAAAGCATTGAGGTGGATGAAAAATAATATAATAATCCAATCTAGATCAACTTGCATGCCAAATATCAAGAAATTCCACACTTATATTTTCTATGTCAATCATTTGCATAGATTTCATATTGTTGGGGTTGTTGCTCATTGATTGAACTTATACATGATTGGATGTGTAAGGTACTAGATCTATTATAATAGCCAAAACATAAATATTGTAGATAATAATAGTAGGACAACACAATAGATGAAACCACAACACCATAATAATACCTTTATTGATAGGAAGCAATGTTCACTTGCCTCTTCGAGGGGGAAACCTCCAGTAGAGAAACTCTCTATTACAATAATTCTCAAGACAAGTTATCCAATACCTTCTACTCTTATTTATACTAATTCTATCTTCTAAGGAAACTTCTAGAGGAATATCTTTCTAGAAGTGGAAGCTTTTGTTAGGTCTTCTTACATTGACTTATTCTCCTTTATTTAATAGGCCTTATTAACTAATGTTGGCCTTTATTACATAGAAAAAATATCATACTAAATAATGAGCCATGAAGATGGTTTAGTTTTGGATCCTCACATGCCCCCCCCCCCCCNCCCGTTAAAAATCGTCCTTGTCCTCAAGGCTAAAGATGTGGAAACTATTGGAGTATGGTTGATGGTTCCCAAGTCACATCCTTTGGTGATGTGTCCTTCCACTTGATCATCACTTCCTTGATAGTTCAGCCACGCAACAGACATTCGCGTGCATTGAGGATGACTTTTGGTTGGAGCCAAAGGGATCCTTCTTCATCTAAGTTAGGAAGGATGGTTTTGAACCTACAACATTTTCCCACCACTTTCTTTAAACAGGAAACATGGAACACCAGATGGATTTTGGAAGTAGCTGGAAGGGCCAATGTGTAGGCCATTGAACCAATACACTTGATGATATGATAGGGGCCATAAAACTTAGGTTCCAACTTGTGAGGTCCCTGGGCTTTGAGAGATTTTTGTTTGTAAGGTTGGAGTTTGAAAAACACCTTATCACCTTCCTGAAAAACTTGTTTTGAATGGTGATGCTCAACTTGTTGCTTCATGCGATTTTGAGCCATGTGGAGGTTATCCTTCAGAGCCAAAAGGGTGGATGTTATACGTTGCAACATTTTATCAATATACAGGACCTTTGATGTGCCTAGAAGATATGTAGTGGTTGTAGGTGCTCTTTGGCCATACACTACTTCATATGGGGTCATTTTAGTGGTTGTATGCTATGAAGTATTTTACCACCATTCTGCCAAGGGAATCCATTGCACCAACTGGTGTTGTTTCTCAGAAGAAAAAAACCACAAGTAGGTTTCCAAACATTTTTTTACCACTTCCGTTTGGCCATCAAACTGAGGGTGATAGGTGGTTCTCATGTTCAGTTGGGTTCCCTGCAATTTAAACAACTCTTTCAAAAATATGTTGGTGAAATTAGGATCAAAATCAGACACAATAGAGGTGGGCATGCCATGCAAATTGAAAATATGATCAAGGAAAAATTACACTACTAGTGCCGGTGTGAAATGGTGGGGTAATGCACAAAAATGAGAATACATGGAGAGGTGATCAATTACCACCCTGATGATTGACTTGTTCCCATATTTGGGGAGGCCCACTATAATTTCCATGGAGATGTCCATCGACATAGAAGCTAGAATTGGTAGGGGTTGCAGATCTCTTGGAGACTTGATGATTTCACTTTTATTGCATCGGAACACCTCACATTTAGTGACAAAGAGAAGGATTTCCTTCTTCATGCCTTCCCAGAAAAATGAACGATGGGCAGAAGCATAGGTATTTTGGATGCCAGAGTGGCTCATAATAGTAGATGAGTGAAACTAATTTAAGAGCCTCAGTTTAAGGGTTGATGATGGAAACAAAACTAGGTGATCCTTATACCTAAGAATATTCTCTTTCCAAGTGTAGTTGAGGGGAGGATTAGGGTCCTCTTGAAGTCGATGAATTATCCTAGACATAGTTGGGTGTGTTAGCCACTCTTTTTGTACTTGCTCAATCCATTATAGAACATGTAAGGATAAATAAAAGAGGTATTCGTCCTCCTCATGTTGTTGTGAAAATTCATTTACCACTATATTATCTTTTCCCTTTTTATATATGATTTCATAATCATAACCCAACATTTTGGTCAACCACTTGTTTTCTTCTGGGTAGGATAAATACTACTCTAAAAAATACTTCAGACTATGGTGATTTTTTTTTATATGAAAATGACGTCCCAAAATATATGGCCACAACATGTGCACCTCTTGGAGAAAGACCATCATTTATTTTTCATATGTAGATCTGCCCAAATTACGACCACTCAACGCCTAACTAGTAAAGGCCAGAGGTCGACCATATTGTGTGAGCACAACGCCAATACTAGTTATGAAAGCATATGATTCTACCAAAAAAAAAAATTGAAGTCAGGAGATGATGAGACTAGATTAGTGCACATGGCCTGCTTTAAATCTGTGAAGGATTGCACGACGATAGGTTTCCAATGAAATGCATTCTTCTTAAGAAGATCGGTTAAGGGATTAGCAATTTTTCTATAATGGTGTATGAACTTTATGTAATATCCTATGAGACCAAGGAAACCTTGGAGGCCCTTTAAGGTAGTGGGTTGCGGCCAATATTGCATAACTTGTATCTTTTTTGGGTCCACTCTTACCCCATCTTGACCCACAATGTGCCCCAAGTATTCCACTTCGCTAGCCCTAAAGGAATATTTGGTATTTTTGACAAATGATTGGTTTTCCTATAGAAAGAGAAGTACTTTGTCCACACAGAGAAGGTGGTCATCCCAAGTGCGGTTGTAAATGAGGATGTCATCAAAGAAAACTAGGAAAAGCTTCTGAAGGTAAGGTTTCAATATTTTATTCATGAGACTTTGGAATGTGGATGGGGCATTGCAAAATCCAAAAGGCATGACCAAGAATTCATAATTTCCTTCATGAATTATGAAATCAATCTTCAGAGTATATTCCTCCTTCATATGAATCTGGTGATAGCCTGAGTGAAGGTCTAATTTTGTGAAGAAACATACACCCTAGAGTTTGTCCAACATATCATAAATGACATGAATGGGAAACTTATCCTTGATGGTTAGTTTATTGAGGGCATGAAAATATGGAAACATGCGTCAAGCACCTTCTTTCTTTAATACCATCATCACTGGGGACAAATATGGGCTGGTACTTGGGCGAAGTACCCATGCCTCTAGTAATTCATGTATTCTTTTTTCTATTTCATTTTTTTGAGCAAATGGATACCTGTAGGGGTGTACATTGGGGTGTTGGCTTCCCAGAAATAGAGGGATGCTATGATCATGCTCACTCTCGGAGGGAGGTAACTCTGTTGGAACCTCATGTTAGAAAAATAGGATCACGGAGAAATAAAATAAAACAAATGTGGAAATAAAACACAAAAGATACACAATAAAATAAAGACATAGATATATGTGGTTTTCCCAGTGTGGGCTATTGTTATCACTGAAATTTCGTCTGCACATGGAGACAAGAACTCCACATCATCAAAACAGCAATGAAGTCATTCATGGCACTGAATTAAGTTCACATCATTCCAGAAGGGTCAAAAACTATACAAAGTAACCAAAAATTGAAGGGCGCTTTACAACAGCTTGATGCGCATGCATATGCGCGGGACAAAAACGTGTTACTAGCGCATGCACGCCCGACGTGCGCCTATCAACACAAAAACCCACGCATCTGCTAATACGGTGCATTAATTTCATAAGTCGGCCTCCCGACCGCCTATGGACCGGCCCCCAAGATGATTTGACCCTCAAATCAGGGTCGGCTCTACAAATTCGGCGAATTAAATGACCTAAGTGAACCCTAAACAGGTCCGTGTTCACACCGGAAGTTGGTTACGTGACTGCCTGGAAAAATGCTATAAATAGCCGTGAAGACTCACTGTTTTACCAGAGAATTCGAAGCAAAGTTACGTTGTCCAGATGACTCAGAGCTCAGTCTTTGACAAGCAATCCATCAGCGGCCTAACCTAGAGTTCTTTCACCACTCAGTTCAGTTCTATTCATTTTGTAAGGAAAGCATTGTGTTGAGGGCCCCGAAGGACCTTCCGCTAAAGGGAGGAGGAACCCCTATCTCTGTCTTCAGCGTGTGCTCTGGTTTCGTTAATAGATCAAGCCTGGAACCATTGATGACCCTCTTGTCTTATGTTTGATGTTTTTGTTTATTTTCGCAGTGTTATTTATTTTCAGTTGATAGTTAGATTGTATTCTGTTTTGTTTTCTGTTTTCTGTTAACTCCATGCTGCCTCAGATGTTCTGCCTTGATGAACCCAACAGGGCATGCAGAGCGGTCTCCATTTTTCTCACCTGGTGATCTTTTGTCCGCGAACAGACTGGCGAGTCCACTGGGGAGTTTAGTCAACAAATTCTCCCTCAATTGGATTTAATCCGCTTTCCTTTTGTTGTTTTTAACTTGCAGGGACTCAAACCGGCTTTCGCCGACCTGTTAACCAGCTGATTCATAGCAGAATCGAGAGAACCGGTTTTTTTTCTCAAACGCGCGGGTATTCCACCCCACAGACGCGCGCATGCGCTATGGTTTTTTGACACAGTCTGCGCGCACACGCGCACCTGTCCATGCTAACAGCCGCGCATTTGAACAAAAATTTGTATTGTAAGGTTTTGATGTGGGGAAAGTCAGTTTCCTTTTCAGCAATGATGTATGTATGCTTTAAACACTGCACCACTTAGACCCCTCAACTTATAAAGGGGATAGTCAAACATAGGCACTTAGGAGGATTAAAATCATTTCTCCCTTATTTTTCTTTTTGCCACGTGGATGGCTTGTTTTGATTCATAATCTAAAGTGGAACATCAAAATTGTAATCACATCTAAACTCACATTTGGGACTAGAAGTTGCAAGTAACAATCTTGAGTATGCTCTTCTCTCGCGCCCTCAGGCGATCTTGAGAATCAGAAAAAGATTGCGAAAACAATCTCATCTCCCTCAAAAATTTCAAAACTTTTAGGAGAGGACAACGGCTCTTTTTGAGACCCCTCTTAGTTTCATTTTTTCAAACACATTTCTTGTAACGGGCCCATACATGCCCACATGTCAAACAAAGCTAGAATAGTGTTTGAATTTCTACTTCCTTAGATCAGAAAACTAGGAGAGTTTAAAAGTTTGTAACGGGCCCACACATGCCCACATGTTCAATCTAGGATAGTTTCCTGCTTTTTCTAGATTAATTCACACATAGGGAATTAAAGGATAGTAACGGACCACAATGTCCACATGCTAGTCTCATAGGGCTTTTAAAATTCCACAAGGTTGTACCAATGACATCTAGTTGATTTAGGTAATCAAACTCTTGTAAAGGACCAAGCGATGTCCACATGCTGCAAGGTGACATCTAAATAACTAAAATTTGGTACACTTTTCACTCACACACAAAAAGTCACTGTTGCACTCACATAGCCTCTTCTCGAAACTTGGAGGTTTAAGTAGGTTTCCTCCCAAGGGATTCTGAAAACACCCCATCTTTTCTTGATTGGACTATCCACTCCCACTTTTAAATCAAAAGAGGTTGGTTTTCACCCCCATCCTCACAAAACAATTTCATCTAAAAATTTTCTAAACAACTCACTAAGTTTTCCTCCACAGGAGGTGCCAAAAGAAAATTTTAGTCTAGGTAGGATTTCGGGGGTAGGCATCCAAATAACCCC
>ML797856.1:266076-296641 GCA_009831015.1 Picea engelmannii
ACACATGGCGACAAGAACTCCACATCATCAAAACAACAATGAAGTCATTCATGGCACTGAATTAAGTTCACAGCATTCCAGAAGGGTCAAAAACTATACAAAGTAACCAAAAATTGAAGGGCGCTTTACAACAGCTTGATGCGTGCGCATACGCGCGGGACAAAAACGTGTTACTAGCGCATGCGCGCCTGACGCGTGCCTGTCAACACAAAAACCCGTGCATCTGCTAATACGGCACATTAATTGCATAAGTCGGCCTCCCGACCGCCTATGGACCGGCCCCCAAGATGATTTGACCCTCAAATCAGGGTCGGCTCTGCAAATTCGGTGAATTAAATGACCTAAGTGAACCCTAAACAGGTCCGTGTTCACACCGGAAGTTGGTTACGTGACCGCCTGGAAAAATGCTATAAATAGCCGTGAAGACTCATTGTTTTACCAGAGAATTCGAAGCAAAGTTACGCTGTCCAGATGACTCAGAGCTCAGTCTTTGACAAGCAATCCATCAGCGGCCTAACCCAGAGTTCTTTCACCACTCAGTTCAATTCTATTCATTTTGTAAGGAAAGCATTGTGTTGAGGGCCCCGAAGGACCTTCCGCTGAAGGGAGGAGGAACCCCTATCTCTGTCTTCAGCGTGTGCTCTGGTTTCGTTAATAGATCAAGCCTGGAACCATTGATGACCCTCTTGTCTTATGTTTGATGTTTTTGTTTATTTTCGCAGTGTTATTTATTTTCAGTTGATAGTTAGATTGTATTCTGTTTTGTTTTTTGTTTTCTGTTAACTCCATGCTGCCTCAGATGTTCTGCCTTGATGAACCCAATAGGGCATGCAGAGCGGTCTCCATTTTGCTCACCTGGTGATCTTTTGTCCGTGAACAGCTATGTCCACCAGAGAAATTTCCAAGTCCTTCCTTTATTATTATCCATCAAATGAAGGGATACAACCTACAACACACCCACTGAAACTTTCTCTTATTTCTCTCACAGTATCCTCTCTCAAAATACAATATTTGCAATGATACACAGTGAAAATACAATTCCCTCATAAAAGAGGGTTTCCTTCTAGGGAACAAAACCCTAACATAACTTCTACCATCAGATCCGTGACCTTATGATGAATGGTCCAGATTTAATATTAAATTACAATATACATCTACAAGGAAAGTTTTCCTTCGAGGGCTTCTCCCCCAAACTCCCATTGGGGAATGTTATCCCAAAAACCCCCATTAGGGGCACTCTTTCCCCCGGACCCCCTAGCTAGGGGGATGAGACCCCCATACCCCACAAGGGGGAAATCCCCCCTTGCAACCCCCACAATATTGTGGAGGGGTGTACAATATTATGGGGTGGACAATATTATGGGGTGTACAATCTTCATGGGGTATAAACACGACTAAAAACAAAGACCTCTAAATCAGGAAGATAATCAAGCTCCATAACCAACAATCTCCCAATAGGAAACTGATCACAACAAATCCACCGTTGGTGTACTTGCTAGACTATGATCCACCTTGGACCTAGAAAATTTCTCATATTCAACTTCATGCTTGAAGACCAATTGAAACTGAGCAGGAACTTAGTTTCTCCCTGGTTACTCCCTTTGTTAACATCTCTGTAGGATTATGACTACTTTGTATCTTTTCCAACTTCAAATGTCCATCTTCCAATATGGATCGTATGAAATGGTACCTGATTTGTATATTCTTAGTCTTTGAATGGAAGGATGGGTTATTTGCAATATGAATGGAACTCTCGTTGTCATCGTACAAACTATTATTATCTTGATTATTTCCCAATTCCTCCATAAATCTCTATAACCAAATCATCTATTTACTAGCCTTTATAGAAGCAACATACTCTGCCTCTATTGTTTAAAGTGCAACAACCTTTTGTAGTTTCAAAATCTAACTTACTGTTGTTCCACCTACAATTAAAACATACCCTATGGTGCTCCTCTTGATACCTTTATCACCTGCCATATCTGAATCAACATATCCCTGTAGAACAGTTTGTGAACCTCAAAAACATAATACATGAGTAGAAGTACCTTTAAAATACTTGAGAATCCACTTTACTGCCTCCCAATTTTCTTTACCTGGATTGTTCATATACCTACTCACAACTCCCATCCTATGTGCAATATCTGGTCGTGTGCAAACCATTTCATACACCAAGATGCCAATTGTTGATGAATAAAGGACCTTGGACATCTATTCTATCTCATCCTGTGTCTTGGGACACATTTCTTTGGTTTATTTGAAATGGTTGGCCAAAGGTGTACTATCTATTTTTTCATTTTGCTTTCTAAACCTCTCCAACACCTTCTCTATGTACTCACACAAAGACAATGTCAAATTGAGATTTTTACTATCTTTTGTTATTATCATACCAAGGATTTTCTTTGCAACACCCAAATCCTTCATCGCAAATGAATTAGCTAATTTCTTCTTGAGCAGATTTATATCTTTATACCCTACAACAAGCATGCCATATACATACAATAGAAAGATAATATAGCTTCTAGTTTCTAGCTTTTTAAAATAAACACAGTGATCAGAATGACATCTACTATAGCCTTGTTCTTTCATAAGCCTATCAAACTTCAAATACCACTTCCTTGGAGCTTTATTTAGGCCATACAAGCTCCTCTTCAACCTGCATACCATATTTTCCTTCCCTTTTACCTCATACCCCTGTAGTTGTTGCATATAAATCTCTTCCTCCAAATCCCCACGGAGAAAAGTTGTTTTTACATCTAACTATTCAAGATGTAAATATTCTACTACCACAAGACTTAAAATAGTCCTAATTGAATTCATTTTAACAATAGGAGAAAATATTTCATCAAAATCTATACCTTTCTTTTGTGCAAAACCCTTTACAACAATTCTAGCCTTGTACCTCCCTTTTCCTCCATCTTCTTCCTTCAACTTGTAAATCCATTTATTCTGAAATGCTCTTTTTCCTGCAGGAAATTGAACCAACTCCCAAGTCCGGTTATTTACCAAGGACTCCATTTCTTCTTTCATGCCTTGCTCCCACTTCTTTTTAGTGTCTTCTTGCATTGCCTCTTCATAACATTTTGGTTCACCATAATCATTCAATAATAAATAATACAATGAAGGAGAGTATCCTTCAAGGGGTCTGCTTAACCAGGTAGATATTCTAACAACACTTGCAGGAGTTTGAGGTACCTATTGTTCTTGTTGTTGTACATTTTGATTTTCTGGTACCTTTGGAATTTATTTTTCAGTGATCTCATCAAGCACTATGTATTCTAGTTTTTTTTTTTCCTATTTCTTTCCCTGCAACTGATCTTTGTACATTACCTTCTCATTGAATATGAAATCTCTACTTCTAATGATTTTGTGATTTTCATAATCCCATAAGCGATAACCAAAATCATTAACACCATATCCAATAAAGGTACACTTCTTGGATTTTTCCTTAAGCTTTGTTCTATCTTCTTTATCAATATGGACAAATTCTTCACAACCGAAAGTCTTCAAAAAAGAATAGTTTTCCTTTTTACCTGTCCATGCCTCCTCTGGAATTCCACCATCCAAAGCGATTGAAGGTCCTCTTTTTATTAAGTAAACAAAAATATTTACAACATCTGCCCAAAAATGTAAGGGAAACCCATAATGCAATCTCATACTCCTTTCACACTCCATGATTGTCCTGTTCATCCTTTCTGACACACCATTTTCTTTTGGTGTTTGCGGAATTGGTTTCTCTCTACAAATCCTATGGTATGAACAATAATCATCAAACTACTTGTTGCAATATTCACCTCCATTGTCTCATCTGAGACACTTCAACCTTTTTTATGTCTCATTCTCAACCAAATCTTTCCATTTCTTAAAAGTATCAAAAACATCATATTTTTGTCGAATGCAATAAACCCAAGTTTTTCTAGTTGCATCATCAATAAAAGTAACATAATAAAGAGAGACACCAAGAGATGATACATAAGTTGGTCCCCAAACATCTGTATGCACAAGCTCTAACCTTTCACTCTTATTTTCTTTTCCAACTCTGAGAAATCTGACTCTCTTCTGTTTAAGATCTGGAAACAAATTTCTTTTGTGAAGTATATGCATCCCCTTCTCACTCATGTGTCCAATCCTATGGTTCCATAGTGATGTATCCACCCTTGTAGAAGCTAAAGAGATAGAAGAGTTAGTATTACCAGTACATAAATACAATGTACCTACCTTCTCTCCTTTTTCCATCACTAGTGATCCTTTGGTGACCTTCCACTCCTTATCTGTAAATATGGATATACAACCTTTACTTGCCAACTTCCCTATTGAAATTACATTTTTCCTTATATCTAGAGAATTTCTTACCTCTTTCAACAACCATTGGTTTCCATTCCTTTGCTTTGTTTTTACCTTTCCCATTCCAACAATTTTGCATGGTGCATCATCACCCAAATGAACCTGTCCAAAATCACATTGAACATAATCTAGAAAATGTTTCCTATGGGGTGTGGAATGAAAGGAATCCCTTGAATCTACTAACCAAGGGTCATATATATTATCTACAAAAAGAATCAAAGCATCTTGTAACACATCACCTATTACATTTTCTTCTTGATTCTTTTCCTATTGTCCATCTCTTTGTTTCTTTGGAGCTCTGCAGTCTTTCTTCAGATGTCCATTCTTCCCACAATTACATCACTCTATCTTTCCCAGTCTAGATTTAGATCTTCCCTTCCTAAAATTCCAATGGTTCCCTGAGCCCTTTCCTCTATCCTTTTGTCTTCCCATGTTCTCCATGTTTAACGCATTACCTGATGTCTCACATGTGATTTTTCATCGCATTTCCTTGCTAAGAATAACACCAACAACATCATCAAATTTTAATGTGTCTGAACTAGAGAAAGAGCTACTTACAACCATGACCAAGCCATTATAACTTTCCGACAATGAGCACAATATTAGAAGATCCCTAACCTCATCATCAAAGTCCACTTTTACATAACTTATTTGATTAGTAACCGTATCAAATTCATTTAAATGATCTGCAACAGACCCACCTTCTAATATATTCATATTAAATAATCTCTTCATTAGAAATACCTTATTGGACACCGAGGGGTTTTCATATAGTTTAGCCAATGCATCCATCAGCTCCTTCGTTGTCTTTTCTTTTGAAATATTGAAAGCCACCAACGTTATCAGGCTCAGTCGTATCGTTCCTAGTGCCTTTCTATCAAGAACCTCCCATTCTTTGTACTTCATGGCCGTCAGCTTCTTTGTTATTCCACCCAATTATAGGAATATATCCTTCTGATATAAATAATCTCCCATATGCGTATTCCATAACTAGTAGTTTTGGTCGTTAAATTTCTCAACCCTAAACTTTCCATCTTCCGCCATTGCTCCCACTCGAACCAAACATTGATCCAGATTATTTTCGGCATGAAATGAGAGCAGAGATATAATAAATAAATGTACAAAGATATCTCGGATATCCAATAATATAAAATAAATTTATCAAAGATGCAACCATAAAAACATAGATGCAGTAGTACACAATTTTCTATTAATGAGCGAAAATGTACAAAGAATGTAAAAATACAGAGTGAAACACTCGCTAGAGTGGTGACAACTTATCTCTGAGAAGATATGTGTCCTCTACTCGCCTTCGCAAGAATATGATTTTACAATGAGGCTCCAAAGGCCTTTTTATCATAAATAAAATCTAAAACCCTAACCCCGGAAGATGAAAATCCAACATTTATGTGGACCTCGTTTTGGGTAGTTTGGTGTATCAACTTCCTGGGGGCGCAGCTTTGGCATACGATCTCCGTTTGGGATGCACGATAACTCATGGGAAAGGTATCGCCAAGGAGATTCATTTTGGGGGATCAATAAGAGACTTTGGCTATCATTGAGAATATTGATCTTGAAAAACCTTCATTTATGACCTCAAAATGGCCCCAGAAGTTAAAAACTGCTAAAAATAGTAAATTACCAAAATTGCCAAAAACGTTTTTTGAGCCAGTTGGAAAAGGTGGGTGGCCACTGATATCCACCTAGATCAATCCTCCCTCCTTAGGAAGAAATGTTCTCCATTGTGTTGACTACCCAGAGGAGAGGGAAAATCATTTGTTGAATTTGCATCTTGATGAACTACTTGCCTTATTGGAGAAGTTGTGCTACTTAGCTTGTTAAAGGTTGTCACGAACCTGTGGCTAGAAGGGTTGGACCTTTTTAACCAGTATAGCTACATGAAATGCCTATGTGAAGAAGTAATATTTACACTTTGTTGCAATCTTGTCAACCTGCTTCTTTTGGATAGAAGGTGCTTGTGTTGAGGCTATAGTGGTTGCAGTATCCTTATGTTCACCTTTTGAACAGATTGTGAAGAAGATGAATTTTGTAGTATGAGATACTACTTTGAAAAATTGTTTAGGTGGGATAGTAGTTGAAACTACCTCTGGTATCCTGTAGAGATGACCCCCCAGAGTAACAATGAAACTACGGGGTCGAGACTCATAGATAACACAATGCTTCCACATATATGGTTGTCCCAAGAGAACATCACAGACATATAGAAGGGAAACATCACATAATACCTCATCCTTGAAGGATTGGATGTCGTATGACAATCGACACTAATGGTTGACAAGAATATCTCATCCATGGTGAATCCATTTGATGTTGTATGGCTATGGGTGCGGTGTTGTCGACAATCCCAACTGTTTGATGACCTCTGCTGAGATGAGGTTCTTTTGGCTTCCGCAACCAATAATAAAATGTAGTGGGGTACCCTTCACCCACATATCTGAATGAAAAAGGCACTCCCCCTCTTCAGGATCTGTTGGTTCTTCTAGTTGAATTGTTGTGGTCACGACAATAACAATGGAGTCTACATCAATGATCTGTCTTCTATCAATATTTTCTGAATCAAATTCTGAATTAGGGTTCGGCTCCTTCTCTTTGATCTCGGCCACCAATGACTGTTTTGAGAAAAATTCATTGGTGTTGTGCCAGGGGATTTTGTGGAAATCACACCATTTTCTAGTGTCCTTCTTTGTCTTTCCATGACCCTTCTTTTCCTGTGGCTTAGACTAATTTTTGGGAGACTGTTTGTTAAGTCCGTCTTTATGATACTTTGGTTGTTGCTGATTTGCAGACCTAAACTCCTGCTTGTTTTCCTGCTTAAATTTCTTCTCAATTTTAACAACATATCGATAAGCATAACCTAGTGATGAGGTTTCCAAAAAATCCATTTTAGTTTGGATGTATCTGTGTAGAGCCCCATGGTATTTCATAACCAAATGTCATTCAGAGTCTTTGATACGAATCTTTGTGCGCAAGGTATGGAGGGTATTGGTGAACTCTGGAACTGCTTGGCCCTGTCTTTCCACAGTGTGGTCCATCTCATGTACTGGTCCTCATAATTTCCAACAGGGTAATACTGTTCCTTTACCACATCTAAAAAAAAATCCCAAGTGGGCTCGGCCCCATATATTCTAGACTCCTCTGTGGAAATTTGCTCCCAGTAAGTTTCCCACCAATGTTTGACATGGGGGAGATCCTTAAGGAGTGTGAAGGTGAAATTTTCCCTGTCGGATAAATTGTGAACAAATAAATAACCTTCTAGCAGATTTAACCATTTTTCTAGGGCATCCACATCTATCTGTCCTTCAAATATGGGAATATCAAAATTAACTTGTACCTTGAAAGGCGAGGTGCCTCCAAAGTGGTTTCTTGATGAATACATGCTTTTTGTTATCGACAAATGTTGAAGGATGTGGGAAACATTATCCATCATTTCATCCCTCCATCGTGTGAGAGCTTGCTCAAGCAACATATTAATAGAATCGTCTGCTCTGTCGTTTTTATTTTCTTCTTCCATGGAGGGTTTCTTGGGTGTGCGAGAGAGATTGTACTCAAGAGAGACAAGTTTGAGACCCAACTTGCTATACTCGGACCTCGTCACGGACATGCACTGAAAAACGATCAAGAGTAGCTTGCTTTGACACCACTAATCCGGATTATTTTCGGCACAAAATGAGAGTGGAGATATAATAAAGAAATGTACAAAGATATCTAGGATATCCAATAATATAACAAAAATGTATCATAGATGCAACCATAAACACAAAGATATACTAATACACAATTTTCTATTAATGAGAGAAAATGTACAAAGACTGTAAAAATACAGAGTGAAACACTCGTTAGAATGGTGGCGGCTTATATTTGAGAAGAGATGTGTCTGCTACTCGCATTCGCAAGAAGATGATTTTAAAATGGGGCTCCAAAGGATTTTTTATCATAAATAAAATCCAAAACTCTAACCTCGGAAGATGAAAATCCAATAATTTTGTGGACCTCGTTTTGGGTAGTTTGGTGTATCAACTTCCCAGGGGCATAACTTTGGCATACGATCTCCGTTTGGGGAGCACGATAGCTTGTTGGAAAGGTACCATCGAGGAGATTAATTTTGGGGGATCAAATAGATCCTTCAGCTAACATTGAAAATATCGATCCCAAAAAAGCTTCATTTAAGCCCTCAAAATGACCCTAGAAGTTAAAAACTGCTAAAAATAGTAAATTACCAAAATTACTAGAAAACTGTTTTGAGCCAGTTGGAAAAGATGGGTGGCCACCGATATCCACCTGGATCAGGAACCCTCTTTTCCTACGAGTTACCTTTTCTCTTATACCAGTTGTTAGAAAAATGGGATTGTGGAGCAATAAAATAAAGAAAATGCGGAAATAAAACACGGAAGCTACACAATACAATAGAGACACATATATACCTGGTTCACCCAGTGTGGGCTATGTCCACCAGAGAAATTTCTAGGTCCTTCCTTTATTATTATCTAGCAAATGAAGGGATACAACCTAAAACACACCCACTGTAACTTTCTCTTCTTTCTCTCACAGACTCCTCTCTCATAATACAATATTCGTAATGATACATAGCCATAATACAATTCCCTCATAAAAGAGGGTTTCCTTCAAGGGAAAAAAACTCTAACATAAATTATGTCATCATATCTATGACCTTATGATGAATGGTCCATATTTACTATGAAATTACAATATACATTTACAAGGAAAATTTTCCTTCGGGGAACACTATCCCCCGAACCCCTATTGGGTGCCCGCTTTCCCTCGGACCCCACAGGGGGAGGAAAGCCCCCCCTGCAACCCCCTGTGTGGAGGGGTGTACAATATTCTGGGGTGTGCAATTTTCATGGGGCATAAACACAGTTGTAAACAAATACCTATGAACCAGGAAGATAATCTGGCTCCACAACCAACACCTCAAAGACCCTGAGGTACTTTTCCAAGATTAGTCGCAGGATAGGAGGAAACACTTGGATGGAATTAAATTGATAAATCACATAATATTTTCCTTTATTCAAAAAAAATTCCATCCTATGAGAGCTGGTGATTTCAGGGGATCCAACTTGGAGGCCTCAGAGGGTATAGGGGTGAGCCTCTTGGGTGAAGCTCATATATAAATCTTGGTAATCCATTGTAATCAGTCCCAGGGTGTGAATCCATTATACACAAAATCCAATATCACAACCACCCATGGAAATAGAGAATATGTGATTTTTCAGATGATAATCACCCATTTGGATTTTGACATTCTCACAATGTCCCTCACACTTCATCATACCACCATTAGCTATGAGTATTTGAAAATTAGAAACTAAGGGGACAAAGAAATGGATCTCTTCAGTGAGCCTACGATGAAAACAATTATGGGTTCTACCACTATCAATCAACACCACAACCGACCTATGTTTGATGTATCCATTAGTCTTGAATTTCTGTGGGGATGAAATACTCAAGAGGGCATGAAGAGATATGACAGGTTTCGTTAGTTCCATAGGGGTTGCAGCTGAATCTTTGAGGTGTAAATTTGGTTGGGTGTCCTCTTGGTCAAGAGCCTCATTTGATGGGATGTATTCATAGGAAGTCGAAGTTTATGCATCAATCTGGAAGAACTTTTGTTCACAACATTTATGGCTCGATGAATACTTGTCATCAATGTAATAGAAAAGTCCTTTCTTGTGACGTTCTACCATTTTTTCTACAGATACCTTTTGGACTTTCAACATTTGTGTTGGAGCTAATGTATCCCCTAGGAGAGGAAAATTGGGAAATGTATTTCACAGAGGTTGGACCTGAAGAATGTTATCTTCTTCCCTGTATAATTGGCACGCCTACAACCAAGTGATCGGATGATGCATGCAAACATGAGCCTTAATGGTGTCCTTTAGGACAGTGATAAAGCATTCAAGATATAACTCATCCGATAATCCCTCAGTGCAGATGGCCAATTGTTCAAATTTTGTGATGATGTTGGTCACATATCATGTTTGTTTGACCTTGGCAAGTCAGACCCAAAATTGGGATTGCCTATCAAAATGGGCACAAACCGCTTTGGTGAACATGGTCCAAGTAGGTAAGCCTGAATATCATTTCTTATGCCATTTCCACCATTTTCATTTTTATGGATCCAAGTACAAAACTCCCACATGGATTTTGGTCTCATCATCTCGAATATCATGGAGGGAGAAGTAGTGTTCCATTTGAGAAACCCATCCTGTCAGGTCAGATCCATCAAATTTATGCATCTCAACTTTGGGAACCTTATTATAGGAATGTGGAGGACCCCAATGAGAGTGGGAATAATGAGGATGCTCAGAATGGGAGGAGTGAAGATCCTCGAAGTGGGACTTAGGGTGATTCCCCTTGATGCGTTGTGCCAATGTGTTGAATGTGTCCTCAAGGGACTCCTGGAGGGAGGTCATAGTCGTGTTCAATGAGGTGACCCGAATTTCCAAGTATTCCATGGTCTGAGCACGGGTTTGGGTAGGGGACATGGGGAAAACTGAGGGAGAGTGTACATCCTAGGATAAGGAGTCTAGTGGGATAGGGGGCCAATAACAGGGTAGGAAAGGGGTTAGGCCATAGAAAAATAGGGTTAAAAGTTATAGGTACCACTATTATCAATATGAAGAGAGGAATCCAATGGGATAGGTCTCAAATAAGGGGGCGAGAAAGGGGCCATGCCACAAAAAAATAGGGTTAAAAATGAGAGGTACCACTACGATCAGGATGAAGAGAGGAATCTAATGGGATAGGTCTCAAATAAGGGTGTGGGTCGCCCTAGAATTTTTTTTTTTTATTTATTTGAACTCCTGTGGAGTTATACTGCAATCTAAAGACTATTGCAGTGTTAAAAGGCCTAAATTCTTAATAAGAAAAAATGAGTAGTAATTTTGCAACCATAATGCAAGAGGTAAAGTTGCATGACAGTAGATCATGTCTGTTATTTTTATGTTTCTGTCTCAAGGGTTAGGGTATGCAGGGTTTCTATAGACAAGGGTTTTCCATGTGCTATAACTCTCTAATATACGTGCGTGGTCCAATAGTAGTACTCGACCCAATATCTTAGGGAACTAACTAAGGAGGATAGATCATGCCCTAAACCATACTACCCAGGTACGAGAGAGTATATTCCCAAATGTTTTTCTCAGTGGCACTATAGTAGTCATGCGACCGATTGGATTATCTATGGAGGGCTTCAGGATATCTAGGTCGATCCGTATACAGGTCTTGTCTGATGCACTACCACTTGAAGGGGTACCAACATGGGTTACAATGGTGGCCAACAATGTGTGCTTAAATGCCACTTGTAGTTCTTGTTCATATGATTCCCCGGCCATGTATTTATACGTTGAATGACATATCTATGTAACTTTAAGACGTCGAAATATGTCTCTACCTTGAAAAAAAATAACCCACAATTGTTTGCCAAGGAAAGTGCTATGATACCACTTGTAAGGTACCATATCTATTATAATAGCCAAAACATAAATATTGCAGAGAATAACAACAGAAAAATACAATAGATGAAACCACAACACCAGAATAATACCTTTACTGATAGGAAACAATGCTTACTTGCCTCTTCTAGTGGGAAGCCTCCAACAGGTAGTGCTCTATTACAATAATTCTCAAGACAAGTTATCCAATACCTTCTACTCTTATTTATACTAATTATATCTTATAAGGAAACTTCTAGAGGAATATATTTCTGGATGTGGAAGCTTCTATTAGGTCTTCTCACATTGACTTATCCTTCTTTATTTAATAGGCCTTATTAACTAATGCCAACCTTTATTACATAGAAAATATATCATACTAATTAATGACCCACAATGAGGGGTTAGGATCAGATCCTAATAGGCTTCCCATATATTATTATGTTGTTCAAATTTAGCACTTGAGCCTAGATATATGGTGATATACTTAGGTTTCAAGCAACAAATTTTTTTTTTCTAGTGAGCATTTTTTTTACCTAGTGTTCAATGAAGGGCATCCTAGTCTTGTTTTGGTTTATCTTCATATGAAAAACATGGTTGAATGGATAATATTGGTTGATGGAAGAATGTAGACCAACACACTTTTTCATTAAATATGATTGTCTTGAGCTTCCATGTTTTGATTTTGGTGTTCTTTCATGGGTTAGGTTATAGAAAGTGTTTGCCTAATTTCCATGCCACCTGAAGTGGATGATGGGTGGATAATAACAAAATCTGCAGTCTCTTTTTGCCTCACATGGATCCTTCCCATTGCACATTTCACTACTAACGACCTATTTTAACTACACCAAATACCATTACCTATGTATGCTTTCATGATGTAGGTCTATGAATGGTTTAAGTGAATAATTGTATAATATGCCTATGCATTAATATCAACTTTGAATGGATTATCAAGTTGTAAGGAAAGTCATTTTGGAATTACTAGTTAATTAGGGAAAGGGTACTATTAAGACTTTAAATGATATTCCCAAGTGGATTTCGATTCTTACTCAAAATAGAAAAGCCTGTAGATGTTTATGTTGAGTGATTTTTATGGAAATTTGTATTCCTTAATAGATAGGCTTGTTGTAGTTTCAAAATTTTTAATTTATCAGGGATTGCGTATGTGGATAGATTGTTATTGATAGTTGACAGTTGATATCATTACGCACGTACGCGCGCGCACAAACACACACACACACACACACACACACACACACACACACACACACACACACCTTGATTATGTTTTTGATGAATGAGGAAAGTAACAGAGATAGTTCTAAACAAATTAGTTTTTTAATATGGCTTAAAGGAACTTTGGATAAATGCTTAGCTAAATAGTTTTGGATCAACGAGACTTTATTTAATGATTTTTAAAGAAATGTACACACTAATAGAGTTGTTGGAACCATATTTTTCCTAAGTCACCAACCTTGTTTGACCAATGTAACCTTCCAATTTATTTTCATCCAAAAACTAATTTATTATGCTCAAAAAATCACTTATTGAGAAATTTAGGGGAAAATTATAACTATTCATCTGTCATCCCACCCTCTATAAAATTAGTGGAAGGAAACCTAAATATGGGTGGATATAGAGATAAGTTATTATTGATTTCTACATTTGCATATCAAATCCTATATTATTTTAATTCATCAAGTGTCTTGATAGTTTCTTGTAATGGTGTGATGGATTATAGCAAAGGTCAAGCATTAGGGTGAAATAATGTTTTCTTTCTTTCGAATGTAAAATTTTTTATGGGTTCATGGTTACATTTTATATCAATTTTCAAAGGATTAACATAGCCATGTACGTAGATACCTTCCAAACAATCTGGTCATAGAGGTCATAAAATCTTGAACCATCTAAGGCTTCACTTTTCTTGGTTTTTTGTTTGTAATAAGTGGCATATGGTTTCATAAACATCCCCTTGGGAGCCTAACTAGTTGTGAGCCTTGTTTGGTTTATTTTGTTGTTGAAATCAATCTTTCAATAAATAAATAAATCATTTCTCTAGGCATATCTATGTTGGCTCTATGTATTTTATTATCTTTTTAGTTTTCCTCTTTCCTTTTAAAAGCATGTTTTAGTTTATACCTTGTTAATTTGCTTTGTATTATATAGATACCTTTGATAGTGTTGTTTTGATTAGGAGAAACTATTTTCAATTTGATTCTATTGGTTTTATTTTTCTTATATATTTCATTTCATCATGCATATTAACTTCATAGTTGTATTAATAATTACCATATCAAGACAATAGTACTAATTTGCATGTAAAACATAATTAATCACTAACTTAAGGATCATATTTAAGGAGACTTAGTACCTTTAAGGTGGAAGCTCCACTAACTCATATTAACAATCAATATTAGTATGAGTAGTCAATTAAAGACAAAATAACTACTTGGGATTCCATCCCCAAAGTTTTCCTCTGACTAACTCCATAGGACTGTTTGTGTGTTCTTTTTTGAATTGTGATTTTTTTTATGTATCAAACATTAGACTAGGTTGTCATGCCTTTGTAGTGTTGGGGTTACAAGAGGTGGAAGTATTAGTCCTCTCATTCAAGTTGAACACTAGTGTTGTTGGAAATATTAGATCCATAGGTTGCTATCTTACCCTCTGTGTCGTCATTAGTGTATTTCTCCTTTTGCTTGATGGGGAGGTCAAATAAGGCCTTCCTCATTGCTTGCAAGTTCTCTATCAAAGTCTTAGATATTCCATGGTTCAACAATTACATCACCCCCACTACATGCTTGTCTTTACCACTTGACACCTAATCTCCTTCTCCAACTCCTTTTTTTTCACAATTTAATCTTTTGAAAAACATATTGCAAAAATAAGGAGAGAATAAAATTTTGGAATACCCAAATACGTATATAAATACCTATGAATATTTATCCTTCCATGAAAAAATGTACTCATTTATCTTTGCAAAGTTGTTGATCTAATGTCTTTGAGCTTCCTTTGAACATGAATGGGAAAAAAATGCTCACATCTATTAGATGATTAATCCAACCCCTTCATTAGTTTTCCCATGAATTTTAACATTCTTGCTAGCATTAATGCTAACATTCTTGAAACCGAGGTTTCATTATACAAGGTATTATATCCAACCCCTTCACTAGTTTTCCCATGAATTTTACATACAATGTAATAGAAAATATTTTAACAAATTACTAAAAACCCTACTCATAAAAGATGAACGGTAATAATGAACATATTCACCCTAATATGCATGTGAAATATTTAAAAATCATTCTCATATATATTCCTCTTCAAAGCATATTCAAGATTTATATAAAAAAATTAATCCACCTTTCACTAATGCCAAATATTCTCCATGTAATTATATAGTACAACACACCTTTAAACCATTTTTGAGATTCACATGGGATGTAAAAATATAACATGGGTTGGAGTCGTCCAATAGAGATTCTAACGATTAATTAAAAGTAGTAATGTTTTATGTTTTATTGTATAGAATAGAATTGTAGATGAGGTTTTTGACTCAATTTTTACTTCAAGGAGATAACAAATGACATGCAGGGCTACTACCTGAGAGATAAATGGAAAAAAAAAATGCTTAGGAAAAAAAATTACTACATCAACTACTTTAACTCCACATGTGAGATCAAGATACAAGAATACCTAAAAGTAAATATGCCATGGATGAAAATCAAGCCAATTGAGGACAAGTTCTAATATTTGAGAGAGTGGGATGGAGGGAACCATTGAGAAATGGGAAAATAATACTTTATGATTCCATGAGAGTCATATAAGCACATCAAAAAAATCCATATTATAAAAAAAATTGTTGGAAAGGGTATAAATCTTGGCAAACTATTGGACGACATCATAGGAAGGGTTTCAAGAATGATGCGTAAAATATTAGTTGGAAAAGGTATAAATCTTGGCAAAGTATTGGAGGACATCATAGGAAGGGCTTCAAAGATGATGCATTTAAGGGACAAATTGGTACGAGATAACCCATCTAAAGTAGCTAACCTACCACAAGGGGGTTTTAAAATAAGAAATGAAATGTTTTATATTAAAAAAAATCAAATAGGAGTCTCATGCACTTTGTTTTTTTATGTTTATTCTTTTTGTATTTGGAATTTACATTGGACATTTTGTAAAGGCTTGGCTTCACAAGTATGTAATATTTTTCTCGATAGACCAAGAGGGGTCATGGATGTAAAAAAAATTGTTTGATTTTGTTCCTGTTTTACTTATGCTTCACTTATGAGTAGCCAAGTTGTCTGATAGTTTTTGAAAAAATTCAAAATCAACATCGTTCATCTTATCATAAAATAAATTAAGCATTCCTAAATGAAAAACACTTCTATGTATTGGTTGCTCATTATAGCATGCGATCCTAAGCTCTTTTACATTTTACTTGAAGACACAACATAAAACAAAAATATATTGTAAAAGTAAAGGAAAATATCATTTACAAATGCATCCAGGAATAGGAATAGACCAATCAATAATGGAAGAAGAAAAAAAAAATCAAAATTTTGCAATAAACCACCTTAATAAATGGAATACAGATTTTACTAAGTATTTTAAAGAACTAATTTTAAAAAGTGCTTAGTGATATGATATGAGAAATTAATAGTCAAATATTGTTAGGATAGAAATATGAAAATTTGAGAATAAGGTTAACAAATACTATTGGTCACTAAAAAATACATAAAGCATAAATACATATGTTAGTGTCTGACTTTCACCTCCCTATTTTGGGGTACTTAGGAGTTAGTCAATTAATGCACAAGACCATATTATTTAATAAGGTCCATAATATAGCTAGTGAGTAATACATTTTTTTTCCAAGAAAAAAACGTATATTTGATATTTTTAGATGGAATCAAAATATACAAAGACTTAGCCATGAGGTTATTGATCAAAATATCAAACAATGTTTGTCCTAGCAATACATCTACACATTATAGTCATATATTAGAACTAATAAAAACTAGATAAAATTGAACATAGAATAATGATGAATGTTCTCCTCCATTCGACCTTTTTTCCCTTCCCCTTTTTTAGCCTTTGTCCAAACCTCTAGTCCTTCAATGGCCATGAGTACATCAACATTTTGTATTTATGGAATATAAATTATTGGCTATTCTTTATCATACATACAAGTTTTAGATTCATGGGATCTCTTTATTCTTCCAATTAGGACTTGAATCACTACAATATTGTGAGTGGGGGGATCCAATTCATTCATTTCTCCTTATTAACCTCGAAATTTTGTTTTACATCTTTATTTCAAACTTACATTCCATCATTTAAGTATTTCTCTAAATATGAAACTTGCAAATATACTGAGCTCTCATCATCCTTATCAACTATAGGGGGACACTCATAAGGCTTCCAACCTTTGGATTTAAAATAATGTGACCCATTTTCTCTTGGGAGGACCTTGATATTGAGGACAATATTTTAGTAAATGACCTATATCATGACAAATATGACATTGAAATGCCATATTTTCATAATCCATGGTTTGAATCCATTTAAAATTTCCAATAACATCATTATGTTTGGAATTCCTTTACTAAGATCAATCTCTATACAAATTCAAGCTTTGTTAAGAGGCCCTATATATTAAACTCCATATCATACTTTAACAATTTACCTAAAGCATTTCCAATGTATTTAAATGTTAAAGGATGTCGAAATGGAAGAGGCAAATTTAGGAGTTTGACAAAAAACGAAATCTTGGATACAACCATTAAACAAGGGTCAAATTCTAGAAACCAAGGGGTAACAAGGAGCCCCACTCTTCCCCAAAACCAAGGACCTTCCTCAAATATTTTCTAATAATCAACAAAAGTATAGAAGTGAACAACAAAACACCCTTTTGATCACAATAAAATTTCATAGTGCTTGGTCTAGTTGGAATAAACCCACTAGTGTAGAATGGTCAACCAAGGAAAAAACCCATTAAATCTACACATTATTGATTCAAATTTAAGGGATGAAAATAGCTTAGTTACCTCCAAATGTTTGACCTTGAATTATGTCATTTCATCTAGCTCAACAATATATGGACTAGGCATAAATAAAGGCTAAGTAGATGAAGATGGATCCTTGGGATGGGATGCATATTTTCAAAACATATGCTTGGAAGTATATGACAATATATGCCTTGCAACTCCTTACAAATGAAACATTATGAAAATCATGCAATCCTTACAAATTTGTTGTCTAATAACTCGGAAGAATCTCACGGTTGTTTCCCAACATAAATAAGGTATTATTGAGAGGGAAAAATCCCAAAATGGTTTTCTAAACAAACTTTAAGGGCTACAACCAAATCAGATCTAGACACCCATAATTAAATCAAACACCCATCAAGGCCTTTGATAAAAAAAATTAAAACTATCATAGGTTCCCAAATTTCCTCTGCATGACTCCTCCTCTAGCACCATCTCTAAAAAAAGGATATACCCCCTCAACTTTGTAATCTACTATGATTTCCAAAACCCATTGCTTGGAAAAACCAAATGCATCAATGGATACAAAACAAAATGGATGATTATTCATGATATGGGAACACAAATCATATACTAATAAATGAACCCATTACTGGAAAATACTCCCATTAAGCTTCTTTGGATGCCCAACATTGGTGATCGAAGAGCCCTCCACTACCAGTGATAACAACCAAGTGGAGGTGAGAATGTTATCCAAATGCATCAACAAACAATTCCTAAAATATGAACCTATTGTGATGGGAAATTACTCCCTATGGTAATTGAGCCACAACCAAAATAGATCAGAACCCAAGGAAACTTGTCTCAGACTCTAATTAAATAGTCAATTAGGAATAACTACCTAAAATAACCAAATTTTAGAGAAAGGGAAGAAGAGTGCACCTGGAATCCTATGTTTGAAGTAGATCCCACTTGATGTCTTTCGCTATGGAATTCCCTCACAACAACCCTCTGAAAGTTATTTGGAAAAAGAAAGATGCAACTGCAAGAAAGTAGTTATATGACAACTAACTAATTGTAAACAGTGTATATTCAATGTTAGATTTGAAATAACATACAAATAATATCATCAGAATCATAAAATAACACAAAGAATTGTGTGAGAATGAGAGTTTGTTTATTGATGAAAAAAAAGGGGTTGGTTACAACCTATAACCACTATGGCATCATCCTAGAACTGGGCTCCAAGTTCCTCCACCCAAGGATGAAAATGTATAGGAGTGCCTCCAACACTCTGCACTCTAGTAGGTACAAGGAAGACAAAGGTGCTCTCTCTGACAAGATAAGGTGAATGCAAATTCTGGAAACAAGGGTTTCAAGGTAGAGGGGACAATCTCAGACACTAGGGAAACATGGCACTTGTAGAATAATCTTTAAAAGGCCAACATAATGGTTCATTTCTTATATATACTAGTTATATTTTTCCTCCACCCCAAGGATCTCTTTTATACTCAATTTTAATGGTTGGAGTTGTTATGTACGGGCTTTAGGAAGTTAGGGAACATAAAAACCCATAAACCCCAATTGAAATTTCGGGATTATATTTTTTTGAGCCAAAATTAACATGTACATAGGTTTCTAACAGGGAACCCACGTACATACACGAGTTTCTTTAAGGAAAGTCATGTACACTTTGATAAAAGGGGTTTTTAAAAAAACATTGAGGAGGAAAAAGGGGAATTAAGTCCTGCAAGTAGGGAATGGAATGTAATATAGGCCAATGAGTCATCATATGCATGTGTAGTGGAAAACGATGCTATAACATATTCCCCCTAATGTGTGAGGTTAGAAGAGAAACTTATGGTAGAAATACATTACAAAGGTAATGAGATAGTGGAAGGGATAGTGGGTAGGAGTAGTTGAAAACCAGTCCCGAAACAGTTCCTACAAAAAAAAACAAGTAAGATAATTTATTCTCAAGTCGAGCATTCTTGTGCTTGAGTATGATGTAAGAATGGTCGCCAATCAAGTACATTGTGAATCCATGAATGATAGAAATATAACTGGTGTCCATGGCCATGGAAATTATACATAGTCGATCCATGTGATATATAAAATCAACAATCATGGCCACGATGAAATACATAGTGGATCCATGCAAATGTCGATCATATCCACAAATATATACAAAGTGGAGTTATTTCTTAGAATTAAAGTAGAAGATATATGCATCCAAGGATGTGAACAAACTAATCCTCTGCAAGTACCAATGTCTATGAGGATGGTACAATCAATATAGGTTGGGTAGGATCACAAAAGGTGTGATGCTCTTACTTCACCCAAAGTCCTAGAAACGATCAGTTGTGGTATGAGTCTACATTATGTGAATAAAGGTGTTGAAGTTGAACACATTGAGACACCTTTTGATTACCATTCATTAAGGAATATTGTTAACAAACAAAATACAACCCATCGATGATAATAATGGGAATCAAGGTACCTAGTACAATATATCAAGTGCGAATAAATGAGTTGATGTAGAACACCTGATAGAATCTAGTTATCAAGGGCATTGATGTATTCCCACTATCAATAGAGTGGGAACGTACCACTGGTGACTGCAAGCCCCAAGGTACTAAAAATGACTCTATATCCTTGTCCTAGAGAAATATGTGTTGAATTCAATAGGAATAAATCCACTAGAAGGAAGGCATTAAGGCATCCCCCATCATCCAACACGAGGAGTAGCAGACAGACAAAGATTTGGAAGGACTCAGATGATAAATATTGTAAGGACCACACCAAGGTATGACTTTGGCATGCACCTAATGGAATAGCACACGACATAGACTCTCTGAATATTAGTCAATAATGGAGACTACTAAAACAGACAAGGAATCCGCTAATGGGGGAAGATGGAAACCAAGGTACCACATGAATCCCTATGTGTGATTATGGTTGTTGTAATTGAACACAAGGGAAACCACTCAGTCAGCGACCAATAATGGTTTTTCATCTATTGAGTGCAAGGTTACCTATCAATAATGGAAATAGGCCCAGGGTGCAACTCTAGGTCACTCTCAAAGAAATGAGTCATAGTTGATAAGAGAATACCCACCAACAATACGTCAATGGTGACCTTCTAAATAGCACAAGTGGGATGAAAAAATACTTGTGATACTGAGCAATTTTTGACAGACAGACGAAGACTGACTCGGAAAGACAAGGTTTCTGCAGAATGGCCGACACAAGTTGACTTCCCTTGAATGGAGACAAAAAACAAAATGTGACTTAGGAAACATGGACTATAAAATGGGATACATCTGCGACATAGGAGGTGTCAACAAATGCTCCATATGACTAGAAGAATAACCAACTAGAGGATATTATGCTAAAAAATGAGAAAAGGGCCTCCGAAATCCATACTAAACCCAGTAATGAAATCAAGACTCATAAGATTGTGTTATGTTCAAAGGTGACACAAGTAGTTTCCATATATAAAATATTTAGACTCATTCCAATCCTTATTTTTTATTTTTTTATTTTGTCTTTTTCATATTATAAAGCCTGAAAAAGAATAAAATAATGCTATAGTACAATGGAACAAACGAGCATCGCAGGTGATAAAACTAGCTCCAGAGCGCAAGGAACATATCTATGCTCAATGCAAGAAATAATTTACAGGATAAGGATGCTCAGGGGAATTTCTACTCCAGGGGTAAAGGT
The DNA here is from genome assembly GCA_009831015.1 of Picea engelmannii. Taxonomy (NCBI): domain Eukaryota; kingdom Viridiplantae; phylum Streptophyta; class Pinopsida; order Pinales; family Pinaceae; genus Picea; species Picea engelmannii. The sequence continues at coordinate 287,615 of ML797856.1, forward strand.
GTCGAGTCGCAAAGGCATAAATTTTAAGGCTAGCAACTAGTAAGAATGAATAAGAAAATGGTTCAACAATGGGAATTTGAATCTGACATTGGGCCTAGAAGTGCAAGCGGTTAATATGGAATGAAATTACAACTCAAAAAAATGTGCAAACCCCATGGGTAAGTTATCTAGAAATATATTGAGAAGAATTCATGAGGCTTCAATGGAAAGACATGGCAGGACTAAATAGGGCTTTTGATCCTACAAAACAAATGCAGCATGGGTGTAAAAAATTCCAGTGAGGTACTAACTAGGACACCCATGAAGAGGTAAGCGTGACCATCTGTAAACAACACATTTAAAGAAACTTAAAGGTATAATTTCATGAACAAATGGGGTGGATCCTATGGAATATATGTGAGCGATACAGTCAAAATTATCTTGCAGGAGGAATGAAACCTACCCTATATGCCAGTAAAGATCACAATACCGGTTGAAGAATCTGAAAAGTTCTTACATACGTAGCAACATCTCTTAGAGGGGGTCACGTGGGTGATGGCTAGAAAATGATTGAGAAGAATATATGTAGATTCAACACAAAGTCGTGGCATGACTAAATAGGAAGTTAGGGAACACAAAGTTAGGGAATGGGAAAGAGACCTTTGCTACTAGTGATAAAATTCAAGTGGAGGTGACAATGTTATCCAAATGCATCAACAAACCATTCATAATTTGTGGCCCTATTATTATGGGAAATTACTCCCTATGGTATTTGGGCCACAACCACAATAGATCAGAACCAAGGAAACTTGTCTCAAATTCTAATTAAACTATCAATTAGGAATAACTACCTACAATAAATAACTTTCAGAAAAAGGGAAAAAGAGTTCACCTAGAATCCTACGTTTGAAGTAGATCCCACTTGATGTATTTTGCTATGGAATTCCTTCATATCAACCCTCTAAAATTTCTATAGACAAAGAAATATGCAACAACAAGAAAGTAGTTATCTGCCAAATAACTAATTGCAAACAGTTTAGATTCAATGTTAGATTTTAAATAACATACATATAATATCATCAAAATCATAAAATAACACAAAGAATCAGATGAGAATGAGAGTTATTTTATTGATGACAAAAAAGGGGTCCGTTACAACTTCTAACTTATGCGGCATCATCCTAGAACTAGGCTCCAAGTTCCTCCATTGAAGGATGAAAATGTATAGGAGTGCCTCCAACAGTTTGCACTCTAGCAGGTCCAAGGAAGACAAAGTTGTTCTTCCTAACAAGATAAGGTGAATGCAAATTCTAGAAACAAGAGTTTCTAGGTAGAGGGGAGAATCTCAGACACTAGGGAAACATGGCACTTGCAAGATAATATTCAAAAGGCCAACATAATGGTTCATTTCTTAGCCATCCTAGTTATGTTTTTCCTCCACCACAAGGCTCTCTTTTATACTCCATTTTGATGGTTGGAGTCGCTATGTATGGGCTTAAGAAAGTTAGGGAACAAAAAAATCCGTAAACTCCACCCAAATTTTTGGGATTATATTTTTTGAGCCAAAATTAACATGTACGTGGGTTGATAATAGGGAACCCCTATATGTACACGAGTTGTTTTAAGGAAAGTCCTGTACACTTTGATAAAAGGGGTTTTTAAATACGTTTTTGAGGAGGAAAAAGGGGATTTAAGTCCTACAAGCAAGGAAACGAATGTAACATAAGCCAATGATTCATCATATGCATGTGTATTTTAAAATGACGCTATAACACCTATGATCCTAAAATCGATGGATACGATCCATTGACACATGTTGTCCATCAACTTGAAATAGACCTTCAATCCTTGCAAGAAACTATCATTGAAAGCCTCCATTTCTAGAAACCTTAATCCTTCAACTCAAAATTCCTAACATTGAATTGTTTAATTAGAAGGTGGTAATTTATGTAAAAGGGTCACCAATATTAAGTAAACTCCACTAGGTGGTTGATACTCATTAATGATGGACCCACAAGTAGTGTGGATTTTTCTATTAAGAAACTATTTATAGATATTGAAGGCTATGTAATGCTTTGTCAAGGATTTTTATTGTATTGGAGCTAAGTTAAAAGGAGGTTTGCCCCTTGAAGAGGCCCATGAACCTTGCTCTCTCTTTTGGAATTATCGATACAAGGGTATATTCTATAGTTTTAATATCATTATATCTTGTATTTGATTTTCCACACTTATATTTCTTTGAATATTTTTCATGTTAAATTGTTTTTGTTGGTTAATTACATTACAAATCATATCAAAGTTCTTTCCTATGCTAGAACGTGACCTAATTTTAGAAAAAAAAGGGCGAGATATGTATTCCAACATCTTTAAACAAAGAGATTTGTCATTCAATGGAAAAACCTATAGTTGGAGACTTCATAATACATATAGAGAATACAATTGGATTCACTTGGTTGGACACCCTTGTACAACTTTATTGGTATCCCTTCAAGTAGTACCCCCTTAGATGGAATTTTCCTTCTGATTCTATGTTCCATGTACCCTTGGGTATATTAGAATCCCTCTAGGTGCACCTCAAATAGCTTTACATAAACCTATTATCCATCTTGTTTCTATTGTACACTAAGAATAATACTTGAGGAGAACACTCTATAGTACCTTGGAATAAGGTAGTATGGCTAAGGGTACAGTCTACCCCCCTTACATAGAATCGTGGGAGATTCTACTAGTTAATTTTGATGGAAATCCATTGGTATATTAGAGAGATATAACACTTGGCACTCCTTTTTCCTTGGGACCTTATAAACACTATCCTTTGCAAAATAGATAGTTGAAAATTGTTTTTTTGTTGGAATATCAATAATTTGTAAATTTCATTAGTGCAGTAATACTTAGACAAGAGTAATACTCCTATTGAATTAAAAAGAGTGTGGGTCCTTCCAAAACCATTGTGGGAGACCTATCTCAAAATAATCCTTACACAACACTGATTACTTTAGCATAATTCTCAAATTACCATTTTTTGTGAACCCCAAGGATAATGGGGTCCACAAAGAATGAAACCGTGGATACCAAGATCAATGTTTGATAAATTGTGGTAAACAAGTTGACCACAAATGTGAAAAATATGTCCTAGAAACCAAGGTCACCAACCATAAAATAAATGTTACAAACTAGGATGTTAAGCTCGAGTATAATTTAGATGAACTAAAAACTAAATTTTAAGACTTATAAAACCACCTCTCTATGATTCTTAAAACCAAAGAAATTTAGCAGTATCTTGATATGCATCTGGAAGGGAGTGATTATTCCAATGGAGGAGGGTACCACCTAGGTTCACACTTTTAGGATAATGAACACAACATGTGGCACATATATCCCAAAGTAGATTTGAATAATTTTGATGGATCCAATCCCATCGGATGGGTTACTAAATTGGAATATTACTTCTCCCTCCAAGGTATTACTAATGAGTTGATGAAACTTTGAAAGGGTGTGTTATACTTTGATTGAGAATGTTGGAAATGGTATAGGAAATCCTATGGGGGGTACTTGCCTAGAACTAGTTTATCAAATCCATCCATTCTCGTTTTGAGATGGACACTTATTATTTAGGAAATTTGACTAAGTTATTCCCAACTAGCACAATGGAATATTCTAAACCACCTTCCATCAATTGGTAATCTACACAAATAACATGCCTAATAATGTTTTGAAAGAATGTTTTATCAGTGTTCTAAAGGAGGATATTTTATTATATTTCTTGATGGCTCACCCAACCACTTGGTTGGAGGCTTATCAACAAGTTCGAGAAGTGCAGGTGATTGCCAATGCTAAAAAAAAAAGATTTATTGCTCATTCCATTTCTAGCACCTACCACAACCACCTCCCCAACTCAACCCTTGAGAATCCATAAGTTAACCTAGGAATAAGTCACAAAATACCAATTCCTCAAACTTTTTTTTGAATTGTAAAGAGATTTATTTCAAAGGTCATAAATGTAAATACCAAAAACTATTTCAAATTGATGTGGCCCACATGGAATAGCTGGAAGACATTTCCAAGGAAGAGAGTAATGAGATATATTCTGTAGAAACTATTGCTTCTCCTTAGGAATAAACCACTCTAGAGCTTCCTTTTTAGAAACCTAAAATTTCCCTCTATTCTTTATATGGAATTTCAAATCCCCATATTATTAAGTTCATTAATAACATCAAGAACTAAAAGGTGATTGTTTTGATTGATTTTATTCATAGGTGAGTTGTAGAACAAAACCATTGTTATGTCTATGTGAAGCACACTTTTGAAATAATGGAATCCAATGGATATATGATGAAATGTGATGGCAAGTGTGAGACTTTGAAACTTCAAAAGGGGGACTATCAACACAAATCTCACATGTTCAATATTAAAATGGGTGGTTGTGATGTAGTACTTGGTGTAAAATGGTTGTGTTCTTTGTGTCTTGTTTCTATGAATTTCAAGGAATTATACATGATATTCACTAAGGATGACCAAAAACATACACTAAAGGGACTTGTGTATGGATTCATACAAATTATCATCTCTCACCATACAGAGAAAGTCTTGAAGAAGGACCACTTTTCCATTATTTCCCAATTCAATGCCATCCAAGTTATGGACAACCCCACATAGGAAATTTAACTTGAGTTGTAGTTGGTCCTAACCAAACATCATGTATTTGAAACACCTCCTGAATTACCCCTTTCATGTGGTGAGCATGTTCATGGTATTTCCTTGATTACAAATAGATAAGCACCCAATGTGCGTCTTTATAGGCACCCTTTTGCACAAAAGAATGAAATTAAAAATATTATTCAAGAAATATTGGAGATAGGATTCATCCATCCTAGTACTAGCCCTTAGTCATCACTTGTGGTTATGGTATTGAATAAAGAAGGTACCTAGCATGTGTGTCCTAATTTTAGTGCTCTTACTAAGTGGACCATCAATGACAAATTTCCCATCCCAATTATTGATGATCTCTTGGATGAGCTTCGTTGTGCTAATTTCTTGAATAAATTGAACCTTCTCTCTATATAACACCAAATACAAATTAAGGAGGCGAGAATTCCTAGACAATTTTCTACACACATGAAGGCCATCATGAGTTTTTAGTGATGCCCTTTGGACTTTGCAATGCTCCATCCACCTTTAAAAGCCTCATGAAACAAGATTTTTCATCCCTTCCTGAAAATTTTTGTGCTTGTATTGATCTAGGTGGATATTGGTGGCCACCCACCTATCCCAACTGGCTCCAAACATTATTCTGGCAATTTACTATTTTTAGCAGTTTTTTGGGTCCTAAACTTCTGGGGCCATTTTGAGGGCCTAAATGAAGGTTTTTCGGGATCAAACACCTCAATGATGATCAAAGGCTTTGATTGAGCCCCCAAAATGAATTTCCTTGACGATACATTTCCAACAAGCTATTTTGTGCTACAAATGGAGATCATATGCCAAAGTTATGCCCTCAGAAAGTTGATACACCAAACTACCCAAAACAGGGTCCAAAAAACTGTTAGCTTTTCATCTTCTAGGGTTAGGGTTTTGGATTTTCTTTATGTTAAAAAGGCCTTTAAATAGAGCCTCATTGTAATCATCTTCTTGTGAATGTGAGTATCCATCACATCTCTTCTCATAGATAAGATACCACCGTTTTAGCGAGTCTTTCACTCTGTTTTTCTACAATTTTGTACATTTCGCTCATTAACAGAAATTGTGTATTACTGTATCTATGTGTTTATGGTTGCATCTTTGATATATTTATGTTATATTATTGGATATCTGAGATATCTCTGTACATTTATTTATTATATCGATGCTCTTGTTTCGTGTCTAATATAATCTAGATCATGTATTCTTTGATTATATTTTGATCTATAGAAAGACCTAGGAGCACATGTGTTGCATGTTGATAAACCCTTGCTACTCTTGTGGGACAACTAGTTGTTACTTAAACATTCCAAATGCACTTTTGGAATTTCAAAGGTTTAAAGCCGAGGTCACATTTTTAGTCAAGATGGTGTACAAGTGGATTCAAAGAAAATTGAGGCTATGTAATATTGGCCATGCTCTAAGACCCTGAAAAGAACACATGGTTCTTAGGACTTGCGGGATATTAAAGGAATTTTGCGAATACTTAAGGGTATATTGCAACAACCCCCTTAACCACCTTGTTAGAAAAGAATTCCTTTGTTTAGAATTATGCCAACAAGTAGGATGTTTAAACTTTAAAGGAAGAAAATGTGGGTACTATGACCCATATTAGGCATGCTTGATTTCACTAAGATTTTTTTCTTGGAATGTCACACATCAAATAGGGCTCTCAAATCTATGCTCATGCTAGAAGGGTGACCCTTTTCTTTCTCCAATAAATAATTGCATGATATAGATTTGGGAAAGTCCATCTATGAGAAAGAGATGATGACTATACTTCATGTAGTTGATACTTGACACCCATATCTCATTGGGAATCACTTCCAAATCAAGATAGAACATTATAGTTTGAAGTATTATCTAGAATATAGGTTATCATCACTAGAAAATCATAAGTGGGTCACTAAGATGATTGTTTATTCTTATGATATCATATATAATAAAAGTGTGTTGGTTGATGATTTGTATAGGAAATATGAGGAGGAAGGATCTTTGCTTTCTTTATCCTTCCCTTACATGATTGCATCATTGAATCCCAATGAAAATGGTTGGAAAATGACAATGTGGTTCAACTCATCCAACATCTTTAGGATGACCTGAATCCCCCTAAGGGATATACTTGGTAGAAAGATAACTTAAAATATAAAGGGTGAATTTTTCTTGTTCCCAATTGTGATTTAAAAAGTCAAAGGAAGTTAGAGGAGTTTTGGTTATCTCCTATAGTAGGTAACTTCTAATTTTAGAAAACTATGAATGAGATAAGTGATCTTTCTTTTGGGAAGGAAGGAAAAAGGGCATACATACTTTTGTAGCTAAGTGTAACACTTTTCAAAGGAACAAGGGTGATATAGTGAAGACTCCCATGGAATTACAACCACTATTTGGACTAACATTTCCATGGATTTTATAGTGGGACTCCCAAAAGATGGAAACAAATTAGTCATCATGGTGGTAGTTGATGAACTTCCTAAAAATGCTCAATTTTGTGTCCTACCCCACCGATGTATTCCCTCCACAGTTTCCCAAGTTTTTATGGATTATATTTTTAAGTCACATGGCATGGAAAATTCCATTATGTTGAATCATGATCCCATGTTCACAAGAAAATTTTGGTAGGATATGTTTAAACTACAAGGCACCTAGAAGAAAATTAGCATGGATTATCATCCCCAAATTCATGGCCAAACAAATGTATTCAACAATTGCTTGGAAACCTATTTGAGATTATTTTCTTCATATAGGTAACACCAATGGGAATACTGGCTACCCATTGTAGACTGGTGGTACAATACCACTTATCACGGTGCTACCAAAATGTCACCATATGAATCTATCCATGGAAAAATCACCTCTCAGTAGATTCGTATTTTCTAGGCACATCCAACATTCAAGAAGTGGATCAAATGCTTCATACTAGAGAGACCATTCTATGCACACTTAAGGATAACTTGGTTTTGGCTTAAAAGAAAATGAAGCAATAGGCTAACCAACATTACTTTGAGCATTTTTTGCAAAAGGAGATTATGTGTTTCTTTGTCTTCAACCATATATGCATACCTCTCTCAAAGAAAAAGGCCACCAGAAGCTATCTACCATCTCACTCCAAGATCCATCTAGTCTTTCATATGTGCATTTGAACAAGGTTGTCAAGTTAGCTTGTGGAGTTTAGACTAGCCTTTTATAAATCGATGAAGAAGGATACATTTGGATACGACTAGTAGCCATAATTTGCACTGGAGGTCATTGACTACACTACCACACTATGTAGGAAGTCTCGATTCAATGGAAGGATATGCAACTAGAAAATTTTAGTTGGGAATTGACAATGTTTTTATATCATTTTTCACATCTCCAACCTTGAGGAAGATGCTACTTTTGAAGAGAGAGGGCATGTTAGGGTCCTACCCTCACCTCTCTATTTTGGGATACTTAAGAGTTATTTAATTCATGTATGAGCCCATATTCTTTTAATAAATCTCATTAGATATTTAATGGGTAGGACATAATGTAAAAGATTCATCATTATTAAATAAGACCCACTATCTGGTTGGTACTCATTAATGATGGGACCATGGGTAGTTGAGAATTTTCTATTAAGAAACTATTTATAGAGCTAGAATGATATGTATTGTTTCATCTAAGATTGGTATCATATTATATATCTACTCAAAAGAGATTGTCCCTTTGAATATGTCGGTGAGCATTTCTCTCCCTTTTGGAATTATCCATATGAGGGTTATCTTTTCTAGGTTTACTTTTATTGTACATATTTCTTTGAATATTATTCAGGTTATGTTATCTCTATTGATTAAGTACATTACAACATATATTAGCATGCCACAATGACCCCCCAAAAAAATTAAAAATTAAAAAAATGTCGATGAAAAATTAAAACTATGATAATTGTTCAATAATGAAACACCCAAGAAAAGATAGAAACTCTCTTGGTCATGATAGTGACTCGAAATCGAAAAGATAAAAACTTTCTTGGTGATGATAGTGACTCGAAATCCTGGTCAGAAGCAAAATTAAAAATTATTATCAATGTATAAGTAAAGCAAAGAGTGATTCCAATCTATTACGTCTTTAGTGCTTCTACAAGTAAATAGAACCATTCTAAATATTTTAAAAATCTTGTGATTACTTACTTTTTGTTTATGCGATATGCATATATAAAAACATATTGATAAATTGGAAGGTTTTTAATAGAACCATTCTCAATATTTTAAAAATCTTGTGATTACTTACTTTTTGTTTATGTGATATGGATATATAAAAACATATTGATAAACTAGAAGGTTTTTGGGTTTTGAGGCCAAAACACCAAATTGATATTTTCACAACACTATCATATAGGAATACCTACTA
>ML797857.1:0-12718 GCA_009831015.1 Picea engelmannii
TGCTTTACTTGGACTAGTTGGTCTCACCAAATTGATATTTTTCCCTTAAGATAGTAAATTACAATTCTTCCTTCTGCTTCTGAGGAATAATTATGCAATTTGAATTATTTCCTCATCCACAACAACTAAGCTTCTACATCCTCATCTTTCTTGTTATTGTTGAATTTTAATGCTTAGCTCATACACATGTGGTTTATTTCAATTTAGCATGTACTTGAACCATAAAAACTGCAGCAACAATACATCAGCTACAATAAACCAAGATCACAAGAAGAATAACCATGCATAAGAACACAAGAAGTATCCTGAAAAAACCTTTCTCAACCAAGGGAAAAAACCCAACAATCCTTTGCTTATATTTCCAAGAGAAGATCCACCATCCACCTCCAAACCCTAACACACAAGAGGGTGCTTCTATGACCAAGAAGTACTAGTGCCTAGAAAAGTGCACACTTCAGTCTTCATAAATTCAGACCATGTGTTTTGCAAGTGAGAGAGATGATCCACAATGGGGATATATCTCTTATTTATACAAATCCTATTACATCAAATAGATGTGTCTATTGGCACAATAGGGCCGACTTGAACAACTTAAAATATAATTAATCATTACACAATATTAATTATCTTTTACATGGTGGGGCCGACTTGTACTCTTCACAATACAAATTAGGGATACAACAAATCTTACTCTTTGAAAATATAGCAAGGTATCTCACACATCCTCTAGTGCTCAACCACTAGGGACACGTCCACCTGTGCTCAGCCACAAGGACGTCACTCTCAACAGATCAACTCAACTAAGTCCACAAGAGTACCATTCGGAGAGCTATCTCAAGCCAAATCAACTAAGTCCATAGGAGTACAAGGTAGGAGACCATCTTAAGCCGACTCAACTCACTCTAGAGGAGTACAAGGCATGAGACCATCTCAAGTAATCTCAACTCAGTCCAGAGGAGTAGACAAGAGACCACACGTCATCACAACTCAGTCCAAAGTCTGATGCACACCCATCACATGGGCACACCCAACACATGGACTCTCTCACAGATTGTCTCAACTCAGTCCAGAGGAGAACGACTTGGAGAATGTCACACGACGCCACAATCAACACTCCCTCTCAACTAGGGAGGCATTCTCCACCAGGCCAAGTCTCTCATGAAAGTACTCGAAATTTGTCCTGGCAAGCGGTTTGGTGAATACATCTGCAACTTGCTCGCGTGTAGAAAAGTACTGCACATGTACTGCTTTCCTCTGAACCATATCTTTGATGTAATGGTATTTGATCTCAATGTGTTTTGATTTATCGTGAAACGCATGATTCTCGAAGAGCTTCACACAACTATGGTTATCACAATGGATAATGGTGGAATCCATCTCATGACCAAATAAGTCTGCAAGGAGCTTGCGAAGCCACACTGCTTCGTGGACTGCCATACATAATGAAATATACTCTGCTTCTACAATACTCAAAGCCACACAAGTCTGTTTCCTAATGCACTAGGAAATCATGGTAGATCCCAAAATAAAACAACAACTAGATGTGCTCTTCAGGTCCACTACGCTCCCTACCCAATCTGCATTGGCATATCCCTACAATTTCATGTCTACACTGGAGGCATATCTCAGGCCATAGCCAACTATGCCTTGTAGATATGTCAACACATGTTTTGCTATTATCCATTGTGTTTGTCTCGGTTGACTCATAAACTGACCGAGTACACTCACTGCATAGCATATATCAGGTCTGGTGTTAACTAGATACATCAATGATCCAATCAACTGTCTGTAAAGATGTGGATCAATCTCCCCTAACTCAGAAGAAGCCTTGTTCATCTTTTTCAAGTTCATCACCATTGGTGTAGGCATGGATCTACAGTTTGTCATCACGAATTTCTTCAAAAAACAAAAATAAAAAAATCTTAACTGTATATTTTCCTTGACTCAAGAAAATCTCATCAATCCTCAGCGATACTTCTAGTCCAAGAAGTAGTGCATCACGCCAAGGTCCTTCATCTCAAATTCAGAAGTCAATGAATGCTTGCATTCAACAATAAGACTTTTTGAACTGGTGAGGAATAAGTCATCAACATACAAGACCAAAATCAGGCACTTGTCACCAACAATGTGGTAGTATAGGTTAGGATCAAAAACACTCTTGCTGAAGCCCAAACTCATCAAGTATCCATCAATATTATCATACCACTCACAAGGTGCCTGCTTTAGTCCATACAGGGCTTTCTTCAACCTGCATACATGAGACTCCTTCTCATGTGTCACAAATCCATCTGGATGCTTGATGTAAACTTCTTCCTCAATCTCACCATTGAGAAAGGTTGTCTTTACATCCATCTAATGTAGCCTCCAACCCATGTATGCAGCTAGGGAAATATTCGTATGGATGGAAGTGTATCGGGTAACAAGAGAAAATGTCTCCTCATAATCTATTCTCTCCACTTGAGAGAATCCTCTAGCCACAAATCTCGCTTTGTACTTCTTGACACTTCCATCAGCTGAATGTTTGATCTTATAGATCCACTTGAAAGTCACTATAGATTTCCCTTCTAGTCTCGGAACAATATCCCACACATCATTCTTCATAATGGACTGATGCTCTTCTATCATGACATCTTGCCAAAATTGCTCACCTGTTGCTTCTCCATGACAAGAAGGTTAAGTATCAATGATGTGGCTCATAGCTGAACATAGCTCGAAAATCTCTATGGTCTCTTTCTCTCTTGAAATGTATCACGAGGCGTTGCATGTCCCTCTGCCTCTAGCAGAGTCTATCGATCCCATGTAGGCCTCTCCCGACCTACTGCCATGTCTCTGAGAATCATCAACTGGAGCTACAAGATCAACTGGATCAATAAATGTCTCCCTCTAAACTGCTGAAGGGGGAAAAGGTACTCCTCCTCAAATAGTTTGACTCCCTCTGAACTCTGAAGGATAGGCATGTTCCTTTTTCAGTGTTGCTAACCTGGAGACATCTCATTTCTTATGAGGTCCTCTACTGTCTCTACAGTGCTTTGCTGGCCTCCCGTACTAGGATAATAACCAAGATGACCTCCCTTAGGGATAACAATAAAAATGGCCTCCTATACTAGGATAATAACCAACCAAGAAGAATTGGACTCCCGTACCAGGGATCATGGCCCTTCAATAATGAAATAATAAATCTGGCCTCCTGTACTAGGATAATAACCAAGATGGCCTCATGTAGGGATAACAACCAAAATGGCCTCCTGTACTAGGATAATAACCAACCACAAAAAAATTTGGACTCCTGTACCGGGTATCATGGTCCAAGTCATGAGGGCTCCCACACCAGGGATAATACCCTTCATTATCAAAAGTAAGCTACTACAGAGTAATGATTAAATCAATTAAGGAAAGTAGTACAAAACTTACCTTAGTCTGCAATCATGCTCAATCTTTCTTTTGATCATCCTGAGAAAGATGAGATAATGAAGAACTCCTCGACGTTATTGCTTGCATTCCTTGACTTCTTTTGAGGTGGCTTATGTTGCTTTCCTTTCTTCTTCACATAGTGACAAGGGCTTAATACCTTGCACATCACTAGCTACAAGTCTAGTCTTCTCCATATCCACTAGGGCTTAAATAAGGTGCACTTATAACACACACTCAAAAGTCACATCAATGATCATTCTTGAAATCTGCAACATACCTCTCACATCAACTATCTTCAAGCTTTCATCATTATGTAAAATACTTCATGTTTGATAATTTGATAAATGGATGGCACATCCATTTCTAATCTTCATCAATTTTCTGTCACTATATCTTCATTGCTGCCTCATATCTTAAAATTTTGTGTTTGCTTCATAATAAGCCTCAATATAGGTTTGGAACAGACTTCAAGAAATTATAAAAAAACTGATAAAAAAAATTTCCTCAGGATGTTGTTTGAATGCTCCTCAATCTTCGCATAAGATAGATCCAAACTTTGCCTTCAAACTTGCATCCAACAAATCTAAAATAATCTGAAATATACACTGTTGAACAATCCTCAAATCACACAAAGAGTGGGTCTGAAACTTCACTGTTATTTACTGTAATATACCATAGAAAAATACCACAAAATGACCAGGTTTGACCTCAGATGTTGCGCCCCATTGTCTCCAAGTTTGCCTTAAAAAAAATCCTCAGGAGGCTCGGCCTATGGCTGCTTCAGGACATGTCTTAAACTCGCCCTTAGGTCTGCCTCAGATCTCCGTCAAAACCAGACTGCAATTTGTTTAGGTTTCGGTTTTTTTTTTTGTAAGTTAGAAGTATTATATATAAAGGGCCTTCCAAGACCAAAATAGAGGTACAAAATGCAGAGAATAGCCGTACCGTAGTTACTGGACTGCCCTAACAGAGGGGAAACCAGTCCAGCCAACAGGGGAGGCAAGCATAAGTAGTGTAATAGTCTAAGAGAACAGTCTCAAATTGACTGGATACCAACTAAAAAGAAGAGAAACTAAAAAAACTTGAAGTGCCCCTACGGGCCTAGACATTTGGTAGATAACTTGGCCAGGTGGCGTGGACGGCCTCGGACCAAGGTTCCTCCTTGACATATGTCACTTGATTTGCCCACTACATTCCAGCTTCCACGTTGCTTTCGGCTCTGTCGGCATCTGGCGAGGTATCTTGCAGCGCTCACCGTGCTATGTCTACCTCCACGACCTTTCCTCGTGCTTGGATTGCTCCATTCCATTCCATGTGGATCGTTGCGTCTGGGCGTTTCCTTCACTGGCCGCTACACAGGGTTCCTCTGCTGAAACCGCACCTGCCGGGTCCGAGGGGAACACCTCTTGAAGGGAGGAAAGGAGCTGAAGGAGGACCACGACCTTTCCATCCGTGGCTTGCAAATGGAATTGAAGGTCCTCCACCCCCTGACGGAGTTCGAAGACCAAACTGAAAAGAATGGCGAGGCTTTCTCTCAGTTGCGTGTCGAAGTAAGAGTCAGAGGATTGGTTCTCGGTGTTCCGAGGCTTGCGAGGAGGAGGTGGCTCTCTCACGGTCTTTCTTGATGAATCTAGAACTAGTACAGGGAGAGGCTCAACCGTTGGAGGGACAAGAAGCTGTCGCGAAGAGGAACACGACAGCCTAGGGATGATAGCTAAGTAGTCAAACTGTGAAATGGGCGGAGCGAGGGAGGCAGGAAGAAATGGCTCGGGATGGATGGAAGGGGAGGAGCAGGTGAAGGGGCAATCAGGGGGCGAGACAGAAGGCCGACGAGGTTTCCATGGAGAGCCTCTATGCGGCTGTCCCCTTGGGCGCGACATGAGATTCAAAGCATGACATCCAAAGGTGACCAGGTGCAACAGGTAGAGGTAGAATGCCTAGATTCGAAGAGAGATTGCAAGTATCATGAAGGTGCGGGCGAAATCAGGCCATGGCAGCAGAGGGGGGGATCCAATCAGAGCGCGAGCAAAGATGAAAGGAAGACTCAAGCAACCAGGCCATGAAATGAAATGTGAAAGGGGAGGGAGGCCGCATAATTAAGCTGCTACAACGTCGTAAATGCAATTTAATGCAGGATCGGGGTGGCGGGCGATGGCATGAGCTCGTCACATGGCTCTCTGCCTCGTTGGCCGGTCCTGTCCTCCTCCTCATGCCAGGGGTTCCGCACTAGCACCCCATCCGGGGGTGTGTCCACTGTTCCAGCTTTGCGGATACATTGCTGGAGAATAGGGTGATCAGGTTCCAGGGCCGAGGTGCATAGGAGTTCTGGTCCACTCTAGTTGGTCCCTATATTAGCTAGTTCATCCGCAACTTGATTCGCCTTCCTCTTGACATGAGCAGGTATGACAGCCTGATTTGGTTGCAATAAGTTTGTGATAATTTGTAGCCCGTGTGAGAGTCTCAACTAGGCGACATTCTGTTTGGGTTCGCTCCATTTAAAATTCTGCGAAGCAGATTGATGATGATTTGAGAGTCCCCCTTGACTATTAGCTTGGTAAAATCATTCTCAATGGCTAATTGCAATCCTCTGATAATTCCCAAAAGTTCTGCTGCATTGTTCGTGGAATGGCCAAGGGAGCCTGCGCTTATGAGAATGATGTGCCCATGATGGTTGCGGAAGACTACACCATAGCCCGCTGTGCCTGGATTGCCTTTAGAGGCTCCGTCAAAGTTGAGCTTGATGAAATCCACTGGGGGGGAGACCAAAAGGAGGGGCTGCTAAGAGGGGGTGAAAGAGAAGAGGAGGGGAGGGCGTGAAGAGAAGGAAGAGGATTCCAATGTTGAAGGATTGAGAGTTCGGAGGGAGTGCTGATCAAGTCGTCGTCGGTCCACGATTGAAGGTTGAGAGTTTCTGTGATATTGTAGCAGCATTGATTCCAGCAGTGTTGCCATGGGAGGGAGACATTTCTGAAGAGCCGTCTGTTCCTTTCTTTCCACGTTTCCCAAAGGATGAATCCTGGAAGTAATTGCCAAATACGATTGAGGAGGGGAGAATGAAAAGCCCGGTCCCTCCAATCCATAATAGTATCAATGATACTATCTCTATGGAGATTCGAGGTGCGCATGATAAGCGCTGCTTGATCCCAAATTTGAGCCGTATAAGGGCAGGAATTGAGGAGATGATTCATGGTTTCGGCTGCCTCTCCACAAAGCATGCAAATAGAGGGCCCAACAAAACCCCTTTTCGAAAGGTTATCCCAGGTTAGAATGCTTGAGTGGGAGACAAGCCAGAGAAAGAGGGTGATTTTTGGCCAATGTTTAAGACTCCAGATTTTGTGCCAAACTTTCCTTATAGGGATGGGGTCTACTTGAGTTGTGATCTGATAGTCTTCTTTCATATTGTAGGTTCCCTGTGGCTTGTACCCCCAATGAAGGATATCCTCTCCTGCAATTTTGGGAATTTTCTGCTTGGTCAGTTCTTCTTGCAAGGTTACCAGGTCTACCTGTGCTTCCAGATTAATGCGTTCCCTGTCCAGGTGCCAACAACACCAGGTGTCTTCTGGGGAATTTTCCTGCCAGTAGTCAGCTACTCTTGTCAGGCCCGCAAGTGTAGCTTGGGTGCATATGTCCCTAGCCCGATCCTCATTGGCCAAAACTGACCACTATTGCCAGAAATCTTTCCAGAAAAGAGCTGTTTCCCCATTTCGGATTTCCCAGAAGGCATGTCGAGTCACCAACTGTCTGTTCTGCTTAGCCGCTGTCCAGATTAAGGAGCCTGGGTTGTCCCCATTCCATCGAATTAGGTTCTTTTCCGCCTGTTAGCACTTGGTAAATTTCCTAGAGGTTGAAAAAGAAGAAATCTACAAAGGTAACTTTATCCAACCTCTTTTAAAGCTGGGATCTAGCCCTTCCAGCTTCAGAGAGGGATCTCTCTATATGATTTAGCTATGTTTTCAATTTATATATTAGGCTAGGTAAAGAAATCTGTAGGTTTTGTTGTCAAAGTGTTTTTAAATTGGTTGAGACAGTCTACACCTCCATTGGGCTATGGGGTCTGTATTTAGTTAAAAAGGAAATACCACTAGAAACAAGAAAGAAAACTTCCACAGGGCGAGATAATATACTCACTGGATCTTTTAATAGCTTAAATGATGGACAGAAGAAAAGATGAGAAAGATATATTCAACTAAGAAGCATTTAAGAATTTCTTAACCGAAAACACCAGAAGATAAACATTAAAATCTTTTAGAGTTGGAAACAGGGTATCTATGATAAATCCTGCAGCATACATTACTGTTAAGGATTAGTTTCAGAAAACAATATGATCACAAAGCAAGAAAAACATTCAACTTAGAAAAGAAATGTCACCAGTAAATATACGCAAGAATCCTGTAAAAGTGCCTCCTTTTATTAATGGTAGATCTCTTAAAAAATAGTACAGTTTGATAACATCAGGGTGTGAGAATCAACCACCCTCAATACTTCGAAAGGTGAAGTATTTATAATTCAAATTACAACCATTCCTGTCATAACTGATCAGGACATGCTAATTCTATTTTTAGACTAACTATTTAAACTAATCAAAACTGTTTGATGACTTGGTGCAATAACACGCGGAATTTCTGGGTAGACCATTGATGAAGCCTTCGCATGACCTCATCTGACTAGACAGGTGACTGGACCTGGACAACTCATCTGCTAATCAAGCAGATCGCAGAGTTCCTCCCATCTCAGATGACTAGGCACAGTGACTTTGAGCAGTTTCCGATACACTTCATCCATTTCCGTATACTTAGCGAATGTGGGCTTAGTGAGGAATATGTATCGGATCTCATGTTGGATACTGATGTCCAACTGAAGTGCGTCCAGGAATGCTTTGCTAGTGATGCTCCCTTGTATGCTAGAAAACTTTGAACTGTCCTTAGACACCTCAAACAATCTCTTTTTATAATCTGGGAGTGTCATTAATTTATCATTAATGACCTTCATACCAGGTAGGCCTTTCTTTTGGAGAGCATCAATCTTATTGAAGAACCTTTGTACCCCCTGGTCCATGACCTGAAAATTTTCTTCGAGCTGCAGCATTAATCCTCTCTTGGTCAAAACCCTTTTGACCTCAAGGATGGTCTCTGTTCTGTCTTCTATCTTCAGCTCTTCTAGCTCTTCTCTGGTTTTGGAATTGAGGAATTTGATGATATCATTGGCTTGAGTTGGTCTATCTCCCAATTATACTCTGATTTTTTCAATGGCCTGTTTTCTCCTCTGGACCAACTCATTCTGTTCGAACATAATTTGGATCATGGGCGATATCTCATTTATGGAGTTTGTGATGTCTGTCCATACATTCTCTTTGACCTCAGCCAAAGTCTTTCCTGCCATGGTTTGCTTTTGGAGTTTCTATAGTTCCTTCCTGAGATGATCAGTTACCTGCTTTTCTTTGGATAGACTGGTTTGGAAAGAAGTTTTGAGTTCCTGGAGGTTCTCAAATTCCTTCTTCAGCTTGCTGATTTCTGTCTCTTGCAGGTTCATCTTTTCCATGGATTTGGAGAGGTCAGCTGTCCCTTCTTGTGATGTCACTGGAGTTGCAGATGGGATTGCTGTCATTGCTGTTGTACTTGCTCCTGAGATAGGAATGGCACTCAATGGAATGACTTCCATTGGCTTCATCTGCTCCTTTTCTTTTAGTAATCTCTCCATCTCAGCCTCCATCTCTTTGAGCTGTGCATTCTGCTCCATGAGTAGTTTGAGCATTTCGTCCTTCTCGCCTTCCTTCTCTACTATCTCCTTAGCCTGTGAGTCCTCTGTGGGAGGGAGTTTCAACTGTTTCCTCAAGGAAGCGATGTATGCATTCTTTTTCTTTATCATCTCCTCTACATCTTTGACATTTGAAGGATCGTAGCCGATCTTGAGGACCAACTCCTCCAAAATTTTGATTCTGTTGTCCTTCGCGAAAGAAGATATCTTCTCCAGCTTGAGCTGTGTTTGAGCATTGTTGAGTGACACCTGCAATTTTGCTGCAGAGGCATAAGCATGTGCCAATGTGTGAAAAACCATCTCCCCTGTCTGTTTATGCAAATCCATCTGATCTGCTGGGTGCACATCCTTCGTCTGGAACTCGAATGTGGCTCTCTTGTAGTTTGTGATTACCTTGGGATCTGGTACCTATTCCTGTAAGAAGGCCATGTGCATCCTGCCTCTTTCTGTGTCAAATGCAGACAGTAACCTATGCTGCGCAGTAGACGACTGTTTCCGAAACTGAGCGTAAGTACTGCTAGTTAGGGTCCGGTTCCTTTTCTTGATCAGCTTGTACTTCTCGAAAATGCCCAACTTGGGCCTAGTTTTGCTTGGCTGAGAGTCTAATGGGGAGTCTGTGGATTTATTCGGCATTGCTGTGGTGATTGTCTTGTGAAGGCTCGAGCCGAAAGGTGGAATAACATACTTGGTCACTGTTGTGGGTGGAGTTCCTGATTCTCTAGTCGGACCAGGAACTGAGACTGTCTTGGGCCTTTTAGTGTGCAACTGGAACTCTTCCGAAGATACCTCCTTGACAGGCGGAGATGAATCCTGTCGAGGCCTTTTTTCCTTAGGGACCTGGGGTGTGGTCATTGGTGGCACAGTGGTTGAGGGAACCTGTTGTTCCACTTCGATCAAGGTGTCATGCACTCACACTGTCTGATTTGTAAATTTTTCGATCTCGGGCTTGGACTCATGCACATACGGGATGTTTTTATTTTTCATCCGCATTTTTGAAATGATCCTGCATGGATCAGAGTGCCATGGGAATCTTAAGAAAAACTTCATCTCTCTCAGCATCCGGTCCGCTTCTTCTTCGGTGCCACGACTGTTGCAGTTGAACGAGCTTATCTGCCCCTTGATGCGTAGCTGCTGCTTTTTCTTCAATGAGACGAAATGAATGTCGCTTGAATTCATGATCTTTCTTATATACTCTAACACAAAGATTCTTACCAGAACATACTTTGGTAGCTTGTAGGGTGCCAATTTGCACCCGAAAACTTTGATCTCGGTGTGGTTTTGATAAAGGTACCAGTCCCCAGTCTTTGCGTTGTCCGAGAGATGCAAAATTCTCTGGAATTCATAGTTTATTCTATGCTCAGGCCTGCCGCTCAACATGCTTACCACCGGGTGGTAAAATAGATCGATGAAAGCCTTGAAGCTATACTCTGTGGAGTTATGCTTGAGTAAAGAGGTCCATGCGGTGACTGGCTGATGCCTTCCATCTGCGTCCATCTTCTGCATGGAGAAACTCAATTTATCTACTTGAAAGTAAACGAACATGTGCGCCAGTATAGAAGAATATCTGAACATGCCCTCTGTGCCAAAATTCAAGAACTGTTCGTGAATATTGTCGGACAAGAAGGTGCTGTAATCAAACTATGTTGTGGGTTTTTCATCATTGGAGAAAATGGATAGAAAAACCAGGATGGGCTCATCTACCCACTGGTCGGAATAGTAACCTAGTAGGGCACAAAGGGAGGAAATGACTTGGTTTCCCTTGGTGGAGAACATGGATGACGGGTAAGGGGGATTTGTGGAAGTGAATTGAGCGGAAGTGGGAAGGAAAAAATCGAATATTTGAGCTCTCTGGGGAAAAGTCATTTTCTGATACAACTCTGTAAGGATTTCTAGGTTGAAAGGAGCGACAGAGTCTGCACGGGGAATTTGCATCATTTGGTTAATGTCTTTGGGAGTGATGAAGAACATGACGTCTCCGGATGAGGAGACGACGGCCCTCTGGTCGGGAATATAATGAGCTTGGCATTTGAGGGAAAATTCGGGAAAGTGGTGGATCTGGGGGAAAAGGTACAGGGGCAAATTGGACTCCCAGAGTCCAATTTCATCACTCTGGTCCAGGAACACCTCCCGGAGCCATGACTGGACGTCTGAAAAATTGAAGTCACAAATGGTATCTGCAATCAATCTATCTTTGTCGACCAAAGGGATTTTGTCCAGGTCGACAGGAGGCAGGAGAAAAGGATTCTCCTCTCCTTCAGCTTGTCTTGGCTTTGGCGCCATCTCAGTAATAGTACCTGCAATAAACAAGAAGTTAGTGGGGCCGATTGATTGTGGATAAGGGCGATGGAAATACAATGGAGGAGTAGGGTGTAAAATTTCTGGTGCAATGGACAGATAGTGAATGAAGGGGGAAAACGGTAGTTTTATTTAAAACTGGGTCGGTTGGGCGCGGGAGACAGGTCAACAGGATAACGGGTATGTTATCCTGTAATAAATGGACAACGGGCTACTTGGGGGTGAGATGGCAGGTGACGGTGGCCACAACGTATGGATGGGTGACGTAGAGGCTAGGGATTGGAGGCAAAAGTCGCAATAAGGGGCTGGTCATGAGTGAAAAGGTAAGGGACTGACAGCAGGGACTGACAACAGTTATGGGATGGGATGTAACTTGGGAACAAGCGGAACAAGTGGAATCAGTGGAAAATGATGTCCCCGAGTGATGGGGGATGTCAGATGGCATATGGTGAAAAGACTTCGGGACCAATAGATTTACGCCACCTATGACAAGGTGCCCGTCATAGGAGAATAACCATTTCAGGACCCCCCCTTGGTTAAAAGTAGATCATCCGGGGGGGTTCAAAAACCATTGTAGACCATTGATCTGCGCACCCGTTTCTTGGCCGCAGATCTTAGTGCGTCCTTTACCACTGATTCCGGACCCCCCCCCTCAATTAAAGGCAGAATGAACGGGGTGGGGGGGTCCGGAATCAAATCTGGACTGTGGATTTATGCGCTCGTTCCTGGACCGTCCAGATCTGCGCTAATATTATCACCGATTCCGGACCCCCCCGGTTAAAAGAAGAATGGTCGGGGGGGTCCAGAATGCTCTGTGCACCGTAGATCTTGGCACCACGATCATGACCGTTGATATGTGCAGGGAAAATAAATCAGGAGCGGAGAACACATGAGCTTGGAGGAAAACTTAGGATAAACACATTTTTTGGTTTTTTTCCTCAACTTTTCAAAGAGACATCACCATGGGGCTTCGAACATCTATCTTTTAAGCATTTGGAACATGGTGCAATCTTGAGCTCAAGCTGGTTTATTGGAATGGAACAAAAATAAACTAACCTACATGCTAACCTATTTTCCTATGACTGTTAACCCAGATTAAACAGTTGGGTTAAGAAATTACTCTACCCTGGGGCTATCTGACCAGGATTAGACAATCTGGCCAGATTTATTCACTAATCTAACCTAAGCACTTTGGCTAAAATTAAACTGTTTATCCAAATCATTCACTACCCTATCAACATTAAATTTAAAAAGAACT
>ML797857.1:24970-40477 GCA_009831015.1 Picea engelmannii
ATTTGGAACATGGTGCAATCTTGAGCTCAAGCTGGTTTATTGGAATGGAACAAAAAGCAACTAACCTACATGCTAACCTATTTTCCTATGACTGTTAACCCAGATTAAACAGTTGGGTTAATAAATTACTCTACCTTGGGGCTATCTGACCAGGATTAGACAATCTGGCCAGAGTTATTCACTAATCTAACCTAAGAACTTTGGCTAAGATTAAACTGTTTAGCCAAATCATTCACTACCCTATCAACATTAAATTTAAAAAGAACTTGGCCATGCTTGAAATGTATGGCCAAGTTACTATTATTGCATGGGGCTTTTGTTTCAATTCTTTTATGCCCTCTTTTCTTGTTTTTATTTATTTATTCTTTTCTAATTATTTGCAGAATGAAAAATAATTTGACAACCAAAACACTAGAAACAGATAATATCCCAGTCACCAGTTGATTCCCATAACTTATGGGGTGATAACACTGCCACATTTGGTGCATATTTCTTCCTCCAAAGTCTAGCCTAGAGATCCTTGGGGTTTTTTATCCACCGCCACCAAATTTTGGTGCTTAGAACTTTGTTCATAATGAATGGATCCCGCAATCCCAAGCTGCCTTGTTCTTTGGGTCGACAGAGTTTGTCCCAGCTGACCAGTGCTATTTTCTTCCCTACGTTGAGGCCTTGCCAAATGAAGTTTCTTTGTAGGATTTTAATGGTTGTGAGAACAAACTTTGGGGCAGCCAACGCTAAAAAGGTGTAGACAGGAAGGGCCTGAAGAACAACTCGGAGAAGAATAAGATGACTGGGAAGGTTTAAGACTCTGTAGGTCCATGAAGAAAGCTTCTTGGTAAAGGAGGATAAAAGATGTTCCCAAGAGGAATTTCGGAGGGCACTGTCAATCAGGGGAATGCCAAGGTGTTTGGACGGAAGGGAGCTTCTATTGAAACCTAGGATATCATATATATGGTGCTGAATCGGAGGGGGCGAATTGAAGAAGAAGATTTGGGACTTATCCTTGTTGCAGTCCAGGCCTGAGGCATTCGAGAAGGTTTGGAGGATCACTAGGAGAGAGTTTGCTTTGTGGATGGTTGGGGTGCCCATTAAAAGCATGTCGTCCACAAATTGACTATGAGAGATAGGGGGGGAGATGCCATGCAAGGGGAGGCCTGTTAGTAGGTTGCTTTGAACTGCTGCATGGATGGAATGACTAAGACCTTCGGCCATGATGATGAAGAGGAAAGGGGAGAGAGGATCTCCCTGTCTAATTCCTCTTGAGGGGGAGAAGGGTCGAGAGGGCACACTGTTGATAAGAATGGAGAAGAATGCTGAGGAGGTTAGATTCTTTATCCAAGTCACCCAACACTGATCAAAACCAAAAGCTAGGATCATTTCTCACATGTATTCACAACTTATCTTGTTAAAGGCTTTAGAGAGGTCTAATTTGAGGAGCATACCCGGTGTTTTGGTATTCTACAGAGAGTGGATCACTTCATGGGCTAGGATGACGTTGTCCAGGATTTGTCTACCTTCAACATAGCCTGATTGCTCCGGGGATATGATTGTCGGTAAGATAGACTTGAGTCTCCTGGCAATCACTTTTGTTAGGAGTTTGTAGATGGCATTGCAGAGAGCTATGGGACTGAATTGCTTGGGATGGTGTGCCTGCCCCTCTTTGGGTACTAGGGTGAGGAAAGTCACATTGAGAGCTTGGAGGACTTGTCCGGTGGCTCTAGAGTCTTCAAGAATTTCCCAAACCTCTACCCTGATCATTGGTCAACAGTGGTGGAAAAAATCACTGGTGAAGCCATCGGGTCCAGGAGCCTTGCACATGGGGGTGTCCTTAAGCGCTTGATCCACTTCCTCGATCGTAATGGGCCGGAGCAGGGCTGATTTTTTCTCCCAGATAACGAGGGAGGGCACATGCTGCGTAACCTTAGTAATGGCCTCATATCTATCTGGGAGTGGTTCTGTGAGGAGATCTTGATAATAGTCTATCAAGGTCGTTTCCATGTCTTCATGGGAATGAATGGTCTCCCCGTCTGCGGAGATAAGATGCATGATCTTATTAGAGTGCCTTCTGTGGATGACAATTTTGTGTGAGAATTTGGTGTTATGTTCCCCTTCCTTGAGCCATTGGATGCGCGATTTCTATTTCCATAAAATCTCTTCTTGTCTTTTCCTAGCTTCTAGTTGTTGATTTACTTTTACTTCCTAGGATTTTAGCTCGTTAGTTAGCCCCTGCATCCTGATATGGTTTTGAATCTCACCCATTTGTTCTGACAATTGCTTTTGGGAGTCAAAGATATTTCCAAAGGTTTGCTTATTCCAGAGTTTGAGAATTTGTTTGAGGTTCTTTAACTTTTGCTGAAATCTGTACATTTTGTAGCCGTGAGAGACCTCTGCCTTCCTCCACCAGTCCTAGATTTTTGCTTGGAAATCAGGATGGTCAAGCCAGAAATGTTCAAACCTGAAGGGTTTCTTTCCAGGTGTGGCTGGCACGTCCAACCATAACTGTATAGGCCAGTGATCCAAGCCAGAGAGATTCAAGATGGTAGCTTCCAGATCCGTTCCTTCCATCATAAGGGAGTCAGAGATGAGGAATCGATCTAGTTTGCAAGAGATTTGGTGTATTCCAGTTCTTCTATTTGTACAAGTGTGAATTCCATTGATGGCTTCCAGGTCAAAAAGGTGAATATTCCTTCCGTGCAGGGATGCGATCTGTTCAATTAGGTTTCTGTGGCGAGAAATATGTTCAGAGATTGTCGGAAGAACCACAGTATTTAAGACATCTGGTTGTCGACGTTTCGGATCCATAACAGGATCCATCATCAGGACCAAAAAAGTCTGAAAAAGATAGTGAGAGAAGAGCCTTTATTAAATAGTGATGAGCCTTGGTCCTGATGATGGATCCTGTTATGGATCCGAAACGTCGACAACCAGATGTCTTAAATACTGTGGTTCTTCTGACAATCTCTGAAGGTGAATATTGTCTATAAGGCAGTTGAAATCGCTGGAGTCCCGATCCAGTCATCTTGATCCTCCTTTATTTTCCTCCAAGCTGTGAATGATATTGAAATCTCCACCAACAATCCATATGTTATGCTGTGTTAGAATGGATAGGTATTCCAGGTTCCTGAGGAAGGCCTGCTTATCGCTTGGGCTGACCGGGCCGTAGACATTGGTTAGGTGTCCGGGCTTGTTTGAGCCAATAAGCCTATAATCTGCAGTAATGGACCATCTGGTAGCGAGAAAGTTTTTCAGCAGCACTGAGTTGGTGTTCCAAAGGATAGCCAATCCTCTAGCTGTGCCTATGGTTGTGATTGAAGCTACTTCCCTTTACTTCCAGCAGTAGGGAAGTAGCTTGTCATTGTCTTCTGAAGTGCATTTTGTTTCCTGCAAAAGTACTATGTCAGGTTTTTCTGCAAAGATCAGATCCTGTAGAAATTTTTTCTTGCTACGTCCATTGAGGCCTCTGATATTCCATGAGATGATATTCATGGTGACGAGGGGGTAGGGAGAGGAGGGAAGCTGTCTGAGATCAAGTGGATTTGCCCCGAGTTTACCATAAAGTGGCCAATTTCTTGTATGAGCTTATTGGTGGATTTCCTCCCTCTTTTCTTTTCATCTTTCTGAGTTTTACTTGGGTTTTTTGACTGACTGCCCTGGATTCCTAGACCTTTGCTAGCTCGAGATGAGGACCCAGCTGAAGAGTTGAGAAAGACCTTGTGCACATTCTGTAATTGATCCCTGGGAATGGTGTAAAGTTTTTGATTCCTGTAGGCATGCTCGAGGTGCTCCAGATCCACCCCGACTAGTTCTTGCTCCTCCAGCTCCATTTCCGCATCCTCGTCCTCTGTCTCCAGCAAGTCTTGCAGGTTTTGGACCACGTCTAGGGGGGGCAGATCTAACTCCTTACCCTATGGGGACTGTTCAACCCCTTGGCTTGTATATTGGAGGCCATTATCCGGATGTGGTTCATTGGTGTGCATAAGGGTTGTGGGGTTCTCTGGTTGATCTTGTAGAATTGCAAATTTATTACTAGTTGAGGGATCTTTACTTACTTGGGCTGGTTGCTTTCTTCCTCCTTGTCTTCTTTTCCCTGCTGGTTGTGCAAAGCCATCCTTGTCTTTGCCACTTTCTGGGTTCCCTTCTTTGTGAGCAGTATTGAGAGGGCACTCTCTGAAAAGATGACCATGTTCGTGGCATTTCCTGCATCGGAACATAAAGTGTTCATAGTCGATGGTTTGGGACCAGTCCTCGTCATGATATTCCAGTATGATGGATCCTGGGAGCGGCTTGGCTATGTTCAGGTACACACAGATTCGTGCATAAGAGCTGCAACACCACTACTTGGTGGCTTCAGAAGACTTAACATATATGCCTATGGTGTTGCCTATGCTATCCAGGACCTCCTCCAGCTAGAATTCCTGGGGGAGAGAGTACAATCTGATCCATACAGGTGCATGGGCAAAGTCCTCCTTTTCAGGGCTGAACTTCTCTGTCCAGAATCTTAAGAAGAGTCCTGCTGAGTTGTAGAAGTACACCCCCCCATCAAAGATGTGATTGCGATCCTGAAGGTTGTGGAGGATGATTGTGAAGAACCCCTTGGAGCCTAGTTGTAGCTCATAGTGACCTTTTGGCTTCCACCAATATTTTATCCATTTGAACAGATCGCGCTCAGAGGGCCATAGCCCTAGGAATTTTACCACTAGGACATAGTCTCTCATATATTTCTTTTTCTCTTCTATGCGTGGTGAGCTGATAACATATTTTGGGGCCTGTGGCACTTGTGGGATACATTTACCTGGCATCCATGGAGTTGACGCAGTAGATGGGACAATCTCTTTCTCTGGATCAATGTCCATCTCCCGATCCTTGAAGGTCCCTTCCACCAACAGTTCCGAGCGCAAATCTGGTGGCAGCTCAAAGGTTGGACGCTTCGTACCTTCTGCAGAGTTTCCATTCATCGTGGCTTGGCTGTAGGAGGCCCCGTTCATCCCCCCCTCCCTGTGAGACATGAGCCCCAGTGGGGTAGACATTGTGATAACGCAGCTCAGAGCGGCTGAAGAACCCTAAACCCTAGGCTCAGAGCGATTCCAAAAAATATCCCCTCATAAGCTCTCATTTAGGTTTCGGTTTTAGTTCTATGGTAGGTCTATTGTTTTAGGTCTGCAGTTAGGTTTGTAGTTAGAGGTTCTTCTAGATGTGACAAACCTGGAGGAGCCTCTCCATACCATAGTCTCCCTTAACCACTTTAAACAATGCTCATGCATCTTTTAAGCCCTTAATCAAGGCTTGACCTAGGCTAATAGACCCGCAAACAACCTCAAACTTCACCACAGAATTTAAGTGAGGGTTCGACCCTCTCTTTACACCAACAATAGAGGTAAGACAACTTTTAGATGTCCACGACCTACCTTCATTGAATGTGCAATAGTTCATCTTCAGGAACTTCTATGAAACCATGTTGAATTTTAATGCTTAGCTCATGCACATGTGGTTTATTTCAATTTAGCATGTACTTGAACCATAAACACTGCAAAAATAGTGCATTAGCTACAATAAACCAAGATCACAAGAAGAATAACCATGCACAAGAACATAAGAAGTATCCTGGGAAAACCCTTCTCAACCAAGGGAAAAAATACAACAATCCTTTGCTTATATTTCCAAGAGCAGATCCACCATCCACCACCAAACTCTAGCACACAAGAGGGTGCTTCTATGATCAAGAAGAACTAGTGCCTATAAAAGTGTGCACTTGAGTCCTCATAAATTCAAACCATCCGTTTTGCAAATGAGAGAGATGATCCACAATGGGGATCTATCTCTTATTTATACAAATCCTATTACATCAAATAGATGTGTCTATTGGCATAATAGGGATGACCTGAACAACTTAAAATATAATTAATCATTACATAATATTAATTATCTTTTACATGGTGGGGCCGACTTGTACCCTTCACAATACAAATTATGGTTACAACAAATCTTACTCTTTGACAATATAGCAAGGGATCTGACACATCCTCTAGTGCTCAGCCACTAGGGACACGTCCACCTGTGCTTTGCCACAGTGAATTCACTCTCAACAGATCAACTCAACTAAGTCCATAAGAGTACCATTTGGAGAGCCATCTCAAGCCGACTCAACTAAGTCCATAGGAGTACAAGGCAAGCGACCATTTCAAGCCAACTCAACTCAGTCCATAGGAGTAGAAGGCAAGAGACCATCTCAAGTCATCTCAAATCAGTCTAGAGGAGTAGACAATAGACCACACATCATCACAACTCAGTCCATAGTATGATGCACACCCATCACATGGTCACACCCAACACATGGGCTTTCTCACAGATCGTCTCAACTTAGTCCAGAGGAGAACGACCTGGAGAATGTCACACGGCACTGCAATCATAAAAAATTATCACCATCAAAGGTAGGAGGTTTAATTTTTCTCATTTCTCCTTGTAGTTCATTTACTCCAGACCCCTCTTATGCTTTCTGACAAGAGACAAACTTGGACTACTTTTTGGTCTTCTAGTCGAGTGTCTTGGTGAGTGATGATGATATCTACCAACACTTCTAGATTCTTCATTTTTGGCATGAGATCTGTGATCCTTTGACTTACTTCAATCTGTCTTCTTATCCACCTTCTCTATCTTTTTCAAGCTCCGCAACAACTCGATGTTGAGGCAATTCTACTACACCGAAGCTTTCATAAGACTCTCATTATTAGCATTATAGTTCAACACATCTCTCTACAAACTCCCTATTGTCTCTATTAGATTTATTCTCTCCTCTTTGCCTTCTCCAAACACTAACTCCTTTGGAATTTTGACATAATCCCACTTGGGTTTCTTCATGTCTATATTTTGAGCATTCTAACCAAGTTTCACTTTCATCCAACATCTAGGCTACTAGTTACAACCTGCAAAAGTTTTGATTGTTTTCGCCTTTTTGCATTGAATGCTACATGAATATTCTCTCTTATAATGTACATTTTTAGGTATCCAAATTCCCAATTTAATTCAATGGCTATCTTCTATGGTTCATGGGATTTCTGTAGACTTCTCCTGTGCCTCAAACTAATTTATGAGCAGGGAGTTATGCCCTCTGGAAGTCAACTGGTATTGAAATTTTACCTTGTACTGTTTCCACTGTAACTTTCTCATATGAGCTCTATTTTACTCTCGGGGTAGATCATTGGAAATCTCTCCTCAAGATCTTTTATTTAATATGTAGAGACTATATGTGGTTTCTAGAACACTTACAATCCCAAAAACTAGAATTGCTATAAACACTATTTAGGCCCTAAAAAACCTTGCAAGATTATGACTTGCAAAACACTATAATTTTTTGAGAAATTTATTGATTTCTGCTAATTTGGTGGCTGATCTGGTGTTCTGGGTCCACTTGGAACCCCGAGGTGATGCCATGTTAGCCTCCTGGCTTGTCTGGCCCTGTCTTGTTATCCCTCGCCTTACTCTTTCTCTCTTCCTAAAAAACTGTCTGTTCACGATGTGAAACCAATTATGGTTTCAGTCTCCATTCCACTGGTCGCCTCACCTCCATGTCCTACCATCGTGCCTCCATCCTTCCACCATATAAATATAACCATGGAAGTCCACGTCACCACTTCCACATGGCCTCCATGTCACTGCTGACATCATGTTTGAAAAATTACCCAAATTTTCCAAAATTCCAAAATTTCTCAAATTTCTCAAAATGCATAATTTTCAAATTTTCACACAGGCCACCATGGAAGCTCCAAAATTAATCTCCCTATGGTCAATTTCAGCCTTGGGCATGTCAATTTGACTAATGCACCCAAAATTTGATACTTCTCTCTCAAATTATCAATGAATTCCACTTCAAAAATTGGGGCTTTTGCCCAATTCACCTAATTTCTCCATGGATGCTTTGCAACTTCCGAAATTCAATCGATTCTAGGATTACAAATGCCCCAAAAGAGTTTTAAATTGGGGAATTTAATCCATGGATAAATTCCCTCAAATTCCTCATGAAATTCCCCAAACTACTACTTATGAAATACTGTCAAACACTTTGCATACATTCTCAAAACTTTTCCAACTACAATTCTAGTGTTTGCATGTTGACAAATGGCACATGCAGGTTCAATATTGAACTTGTGGCTCTTATACTACAATGTAACATCCCCAACCTCCAAGCTGAGCCACGCCACACAAAGTTTTTCTCCGATACCCTTGAATTAACAAATATGCCCTGCATATGAATACAATTATGTAGTCCTAACAATATATAATACAAGCATAAATATATATAACATATACACCGTAACATATTTAACATAATTAACCACACATTAAACATCATAAACACATAAAATAGGCTTATATTTTACTCAAAATCACCGACTAGATGAAGACCTTAGACATCCCTCCTATCTGTAGACTACACTGCTCATAATTTCTCAGCGGTGAGTCACTCCCAAGCTGAGGCTACGAATCCACCAGGGAAAAGGATTCCTAAGCAAAACTAAGGTCTGACAGATAGAAAAATAAATATAGGCCTAGGTGCCAACTCCAACAATAGTTCCTATCTCACAACCTCTCATTCCTCACGACCTTTCCCACCCAAGAAAGTGTACCCCTTCTTTGCTCAACAATCATTTGGTTGTCCCACTTCCCTTCCAGAGCTTCAACAATAGGCTAACTAGGAATTCTTAGAGTTCTATGGCACCTGAAACATAATGTTTCTCAAGGAGTTCAACACCCACTACCCAACATACAAGGAGACCTTTTCCTCAACAATTTTCTCACCTAGAGAGAATGCTCTACGAGCCTGACAACCTGATTCTTCATCCCAAACCACCAAGGATTTACTGGGTAACAATCAACTTCATCTTACACTCTCCAGCCAAGGTATGGATGATGGATTCCAATGATTGAGTGAATGATGGAATTACACTAATTTCCAACAATATATTTTCATGTTCCTAGCTTGACAATTGTCACTCCAGGAACTGCCTTTGGCTCCACTCGGTGATTCATTCCAAACCTTTAGGAACTTAGTATAAAATTATATCACATGAATTTTGACTTAGGAATACTATTGTTTTATTCCTTGGCTTAATCCCCCTTGACTTACCCCCTTTCTTAGGTTCTTAGCCTCCTTTCCCTCTTGTGGAGTCCTATCCCCCCATACTCTTTCATCTAACTTGGTCTGCAGAAGTGATGCATTTTATTAATATAATCAATTGTGATTACAATTTACATTTGTTAGGGTCACTATCCTTTCAACTCATAGGCTCCTTGGCCTAAATCACACATGCACTATGGCCTCAAAACATATATACAAAGGCACTCTGACTCAAAACACCCTGGATCTCCAGCCTATGAAGCATATGTACATTTACAATTGGGGTTTAACCTAGGGGTATTACATGGAACCTTTCATCTATGTTTCATATAAAGAGGAATACACATAATATGAGGACTTTAAAGAGGCTTTTTAGTAAGTGCAAGGCTAAGTTTGTGTAGAAGAAGGTGACAATAAGGCCAAGTATCATCTCCATAATGGTTTCTTATACAAGTTAGACAAACTCTGTGTTCTTAAATTTGAAAGATTGCAACTTATCTGAAAGGTTCACACCTCTAAAGTTGCAGGCCATTTTGGTGTTGGCAAGACAATTGCCAACTTATAGAGGTATGTATATTATCTTAGAATGCAAGATGTATTTTGTTTTATTAGAGGATGCATACTTTGTTGTACCAACAAAACTAGTAATAGGAAGAAAGGTTTATAATATCTCTTACTTGTACCTACTAGACCATGGTAGAGAATCTCCATGGATTTCATGGGAGGTTTGCCAAGAAACATGAATGGATATGATTATTTATTTGTGGTAGTTGACATGTTTAAGAGCATGTGTTTCCTCCTTGGAGGTCATAGGTTCAAATCCAGAGGGCGGTAGGGTATGTACACCTCCGTAGACTTTAGCAGTCAAATCCTTGCATGAAGGGGGTCCTTTGTCCCACAAACAAGGGGGTCTCATGCACCAATTTGGTGTCTGGCATAGATGTGACCTTAAAAATAGATTATTATTATTATTAGTAAGATGTGCATTCTCATTCCTTGTAAAAATATCATCAAGGGAGAAGACACAACAAACATGTTATTTGAAAAGGCCTAGGTGCACTTTGGGATAAAAAGGAGCATCATCTTAGATAGAGATACTATATTTCTTAGTACCATTTGGATTACACTTCGGGAGAAGATGGACACCAAGTTAAAGAGATCTACAACTTTCCATCCACAGACAAATGGGTAGGCAGAAGTAGTGAATAGGGCATTAGTTCAACTTTTTAGGGGTTACAATTAGAAGCATTTAAGAACCTGGGATGGATTTAGCACTCTTATAATTGAGTAGTCCACACTTCTAATATTAAGTCCCTTTTTAAAACTTACATTGGTATTTTCCAACTTCACCCTTAGATACTGTATATGGACAACAAGGAATATTGAGAGAAGACACCATAGGAGAAGCATTGAAGGACAAAAAAATCATTTATAAGATTAGGAACCTAGCACAAGAAGCTTTGGCAAAGTCAATAGAAGATACAATTTTGTAGAAGTCTAAAACAACTAGATAGGGGTAGCATGAACTCTAGTAGGTTGGGTTGAAAAGACAACTTCTAGGAAAGGCCAAATGGTACTCCAGGAAGAAGACATAGGAAAAATGTTCTCACCTTTTTTAGTAAAATATTTTGGGAACTAAAAATCCTTCCTAAATGGGAAGGGATTATCCAAAATCGATAATTATACAATTCGTCATCTATTTCGATACTTTTTAAGTGAAATGATTGGAGCTATTGGCTTATAGGGCCCATTTAGTGGTAGGTCCCACTTTGGTGATTTGAGGTTGAGAAGCTTCTGAAGCCTATTTGAGGCATTAAATGATTGTTTTTGGGGTCAAAAATTTGCAAACAAAATTTTAGCCTCTCAATATTGTTCCACATATCGCGATCTTTCTAATGGTATAAATATAACTGTCATGTCCTCATTTTTGGGTTCCCCTATTCCGCAATTGGGGACAACATCTGAGGATTATGGCATCCAAAACAAAAAGGTGAGGTTATGTTATCAGTGAGCTAAAAGGATTTGGTGGAGGTATATGAGGCCCAACCCAGTCCATTTACCATCTTTCATCATCAGGATCACTTCTGCACAATTCGTTCTTGGTTCCGTGGCATTTCGACGATTCCTGTAATTTGGGGTTATTATTGAGCATAATTTAATTAAATACACTAATGGTGTTATTCAAATCATATTTTATGAGGGAATACCTTGGTGTAATAGCTTGTTGGAATCAAGACGAAAATACCTAAAAGTTGAGATGATGAGAAAGGGACTTCTGACGTCCGAAAATGTCTTAAAAGCCAATTAATCACTTTCTTGCTTTAAAAAGGGGGTTAAAAAGTGATTTTAATCTTTAAGTGAAAACTAAAAGGGGAAATAAGGGTCATGTGGATTTGGTCAAAAGAGGAAAGATCTAGAAGGGGGTTCAGAAAAGTATAAATGCAGGGTAGCACTTCACCTTCCTCATATTATGATTTGATCTCTTATTTGGTGTGCTCTTTGAGCCAAGTTTTCGTTGGGGTTTTGAAAAAACACTTCCACTTTGGGTTTGGTTTCGGTGGTGCAATATCCACCCTAGATAGACAAGAGGGGAATCCATCTAGGGTTTCCATTAGATATTCATTTGGTGATTTCTCTTCAGCACATTGGTGCATCGATTTATCTGGACAGTTCATGGGTTATCTTAGAGGGTATATTATTCTATTTTGCATGTCATGGTGAGTTGAGGGAGTCATGAGGATTTGGGAGCAGAACAAGAGGTAATGTGGAGTAGGTCATGAGATCTAGAGGAGGCTACGGGTATCATTTGGTAGGCCGAGAGGGGTCGTGGAGCAAGACGATAGTGTTTGAGGGGACCATGACAATTAGAAGAGGCTGCTGGGGTTTTTAAAGGGATCCACCTCCCCTTTATTTGCAAGTCGATATGTTTGACGATCGTTAAAGGAATTTTGAGGGGGATGATATACCTATATTGCAGGGTCATGAAGGGTTTGAAAGGCCATGGGATTTTTCTGTAGGTTGAAACACTCTTTTGCAGATCCACTTGGATAGGAGGTGTTGTAGGGGCTCTTGGAGAGGATGATTACTCTTGAAGAGGGTTGGATACAAGAATATTCATCCATTAGAGGGACCATGGAATTCTTCCCAGGATTTATTGTTTCTTATTGTGTGTTTGAGTAATGTGTTGCAGCTGTTGTAGTAGCCCATACGAGATTTGTATTATTGTGATGATAGGGTTCCATCCATAATAAAATGCCATGGTGTCTTTCTATTTCATGTGTAATTGACTTACATGTTATATGTTTGAAAAATTGTCTATGAATATAATGCATGTTAAATGTTTGCGAAATTGTCAACAAAATATGAAATGTAAAGCATTTGACAAAATCATACAACCGTTAATACATAAATTGAACACAAAGTATTAATATCCAACCATAGCTCTATTGAGGATATTACAGTGGTATCAGAGTTGGAGATCTTGCCAGCTTGAGGGGATTCTATAGTATGGAGACAAATCAAGAACTCAGGACAAAATTATTACAAACTTGTCAAGGCTATAGAAAGAGTCTAATAGACTATCAAAGGAATCTAACAAAATTGTTAGAGCATCTTGAGTTGTTGAAGCCTCTATTTGGGAAGAAGAAGAAGAAAAAGGGATTCAAATATAAGGTAGTCAGTGAAGCAAAGACCTCACGTCATGAGGAAGGTTTGAGAGGACCTCAGGTTGATTATTTGGATGTGCATGATGAGGGTGTATTAGAGCCCAAATGTGATGAAAATTTGGTGTTGTATGATTTTCCCTCAGATATTGATCTAAATTCTAGGGAGTCATGCATGAGGGATGATGAAGAGGAAGTTGAGAAGCTTACACATGAGATTATTATAGAGTTGATTTTGGCACATTCATCATCATTTCAATCATCTATGGAAGTTAGGACACATGAGGATGTTAGTAGTACTTATGGTTTTATGGAGGAGCATCTTGTGATGGTCGAGCACGAGGGTCACTCAGATTTGCTAGGTGATTTTGATTATTTTGATAATTAAATGAAGGTAGAGATATAAAAATGAAATATACAAAGATATTGCAAGAGAGACAATAATATAATATACATATATCATATATATAACAAGAGGTACATATATACAATAATCCACAATTTCTATTAATGAACGAAATGTATAGCACTGTAAAAATACAGAGTGAATGAACTCGCTAGAATGGTAGCAAATTATCTTTGAGAAGAGATGTGATGGATATGTTCATTCACAAGAAGATTATGTTTACAATGAGGCTCTAAAGGCATTTTTAAAATAAATAAAATCCAAAACCCTAACCACGGAAGATGAAAGGCCAAAAGGTTTATGGGCCCTGATGGGGGTAGTTGATATATCAACTTCCCAAGGCAGTAACTTTTGCATATGATCTTCATTTGGGGCATAAAGTTCTATCCAAGAAGTAAAACTTTCTTTGAGGGCCAGGATATGTCGTTGCTAACCCTTGCCCCCCAAAAAGTAAAAAACAAAACGTCATTTAGGGCCTCAAAATGGCTCTGGAAGTTTGAGACTTGAAAAAAACGTAGAAAAACTGCCAACGTGGAAAACTCTATTTTGAACGAGTGGAATAGGTGGGTGACCATCAATATCCATCTGGATCAATCCTCCCTCCTTAGGAAGCAATGGTATCCATTGCATTGAGTTCCCATGGGATATGGGGAAGCATTTGCTGAATCTGAACCTTGGTGAGCTACTTGCCTTGTTGGAGAAGTTACGCTACTTGGCTTGTGGAACGTCGTCGTGAACCCGATGTTGGAGGGGTTGGACCTTTTTAAATAGTCTAAATACATGAGATAACGTTGTGCAAAAGGAATCATTTTTCTTTGCTTCAATCTTGTCGACCTGTTTCTGCTAGATAGAAGGGGCTTGGATCGAGGCCGTAGTGGCCACAATGTCCTTCTGTTCACCTTCTTCCCGAATCGTGAAGAAGCTAAACTTTGTCGTATGAGAGATGACTTTGCTGCACTATTTTTTCGAAACAATAGTCGAAACTACCTTTGGTATCCTATAGAGGTGATCCCCTAGAGTAACAATGACACTACAAGGTTGAGACTCATAAAAAACATGGCACTTACACATATATGTTTGGCCCAAAAGAACATCACAAACATACGGTAGGGAAACATCGCACAATACCCCATCCTTGAAGGGATTGATGCCATAGGACAAGTGACACTGTTGGATGACATGAATATCTCATCCCTAGTGAAGCCACCCGATGTTGTATGGCTGTCGGTGTGGTGTTGTTTGCAATTCCAACTGTTTGACGACCTCTACTGAGATGAGGTTCTTTTGTCTTCCACTATCAACAATGAAATGTAATAGGGTCCCCTTTACCCACATCTGTGAATGGGAGAGGTGCTCCCCCTCTTCAAGATTTTATGTTTCTTCTAGTTGGATTATTGTGGTTGTGATAGTGGCAATGGGGTATGCATCGGTGATCTGTCTCCTTCCATTATTTTTTGAATCAGATTCTGAATCAGGGTTCGACTCTTTTTATTTGATATTAGCCACCAATGATTGTTTTGAGCGACATTCATGAGTGTTGAGCCAGAGAATTTTGTGGAAATCGCACCACTTTCCAGTGTCTTTCTTCATCTTTCTGTTACCCTTCTTTTCATGTGGCTTGGACTGGTTTTCTGGAGGCTGGTTGTTAGGGTCATCTTTACCATACTTAGGTTGATGTGGATTTTCATACCCGAACTCCTATTTGTTCTCGTGCTTAAATTTGTACTTTATTTTGACAACATATCAATAAGAATCTCCCACCGATTGTATGTATAGAAACTCCATTTCGGTTTGGATGTACCTGTGTAGAGCCCCACGATATTTCAGAACCAAATGCCGCTCAAAATCTTTGATATCCAGCTTGATGCGCAAGGTATGGAAGGTATTGGTGAACTCTGACACTACTTGGAGCTTCTCTTGACACAATGTGGTCCATCTCATGTACTAGTATTCATAGTTTCCAACAGGGTAATACTGTTCCTTGAAGGCATCTACAAAATATTCCCAAGTGGGTTCAACCTCTAACATTCTGACGGTCAAGTACGAGGGACATTCAGATTTGCTAGGTGATCCAGATTATTTTGAGAACGAAATGAAGGCAAATATATAACAATGACATATACAAAGATATTGCAAGAGAACCAATAATATAACAGAGATATATCAGATATATAACAAGAGGTACAAATATACACTAATCCACAATTTCTATTAATGAGCGAAATGTACATAACTGTAAAAATACATAGTGAATGAACTCGCTAGAATGGTGGCAACTTATCTTTGAGAAGAGATGTGATGGCTATGCTCATTCGAGAGTAGTTGAT
>ML797857.1:43924-66814 GCA_009831015.1 Picea engelmannii
AGGACCTCATTTTCCTATGCATTGCTTGTTCAGTTTCTGTGTTGAAACATTCTTGTACCGAGTTTTGTCCATTTGACCTCCATTCATAAACCTACCTCCACAAACATTTTGATGGGTACTGGGCTTATCCTCCTGCAATCTGAGGGTGACTCTCAGTGCTAACATTCTTGGCACTGTTTTCGGGGAACGAATTGAAGAATTTCCCTGGGATTGAACAACAAAGAAATTTTGATTCTGAAGGTGCGTCAGAAATCAGTACCTTGAAGATTGCAAATTGCACATGGTGACTCCACTGTTTCAGTTGTGGCTCCCAAAGGTAGACACACGAGGTATAATCCATAGATACCTCTGGAAACACCTCAAGCTGACCCATAAAATATAATCAAGAAAGGAAAGATCTCTCAAGAAGGGATTTCAACTACAGTACCAATGATTCTGTTAATTTACATGATTCTTCTTTTAAAACTCCAGTAGCTACATCTAATTCTCCTTTAATACCATCTGTTGGAGTTTCTAGAAGTTTAAATTTTGGAAGTTTTCCTATTGAATTCCCCCCTTCTGTTCTTCATTTAGAAGGAGAAAGTTTTGACACCCCTGTTTCCCCTGATATTGTAAAGTGGTTTAGACCTAGGAGCTTAGAAGATTTTTCCATTGTGGGTTTTCCTACTCCTCCTCCTGTCAAAGTTGTTGTATCTAAAGAGGGGGAAACTTCTTTTCCTTTGAACCCAATATTATTCTCCTCCAACACTCAATCGTTTCCCCTTTCACCTAGAAACACAATTCCAGTCCCACCTGTCCAAACTCCATCTCCCACTGGTTCTCCTACAATTCACATCCTAATGGCAGGTGCTAATCCTCCTAGAAACAAAATGGATGCCATAGTGGCTACTAGATATTCCCCTCTTGTTTTACCTCAGCCTATGAATGCTCTCCCAACTGGATACTACCTTAAGTACATGCCCAAGTTCACAGGGGAGGAAGACACAACTGCAGAAGAACACCTTTCATATTTTTATAGTTATGCAGATAACCTTAATATTGAAGATGAAGATGTGTGGATCAGAGTTTTTGTACAGAGCCTTGATGGTGAGGCTAGGCAATGGTTTAGGGGTTGGACTCTTGGATCTATTGCTGGGATTGAGGCTCTGGATGAGTCATTATTAAGACATTGGGGGGATAAAAAATATTTCCTTTATTATATTATAGAATTTGGGTGACTTAAGAGAGGAGAGGGGGAATCTGTTTCAGACTTCTCAAATAAGTTTAATAAAATGTACAATAATATTCCCATTGAAATAAAGCCTAAAAAAACCTTTGCTAAGATTACTTATGCCAGTGCTTTTGACCCTAAGTTTTTCCTTCTCTTGAGAGAAAGAGGAGCTACCTCTTTAGCTCATATGCAAGATGCATCCCTTGAAGTAGAGTCTAATATATTGGCAGCTGACAAGCTTAGGAGTAAATATGATAGAGACAAAAGGACTGGTAGGTCTGAAGCTTCAACCTCTGATTCCTCTACTGCCCACCCTCAATTGGATGAGTTGAAAAAATTGGTAAAATCACTTTCTGCAGAAATGGAGAAATTGAAATTCGAGGGGAAACAAGGCTATAAAAACACCTAGAATACTGATAACAAGGGTAATTTCAGAAGATCAAATAATGCCCCTTAGATCATCCAAAGAGATCAAATAAATAGGGATGATAAAAAAAGATAAGCTCCTCTCCAAAATAACCTTCTTATTGATGAAGAAGGAGAGGAAGAAGTTGTTGATCTTGAAATCCATTGTCTTGGTGACACCTCTTCGTCCCCTCATTTAACTCAATCTGCATATGAAGAGGCTCTTATGGGCAACCAACTAAATGAACTGAGCAAAGGGGAAAGGATGTGGAAATCCAAAGAGATACAACCTTAGGTCAAAGCAAAAAGAGGGAGGGCCTGACATTCCTGATTAGCCTACTAGAGTAGTGAATCTTGGTAAGGATGTGGCAGCTAGTAGCAAATAAAAAGAGGCACAAAACCCCCAGATAGTGGTTAAGAGCCCTACCCGAGAAGTTAAGGAGATTTTTAATCCTTCCTCCTCTTTTATATTTGAGCATGAGATTCAAAAAATTAAGATCCCTGTACCTTTCTTGGAGCTAGTTAAGCATGAGGATTTCAAAAGGTACCTTTCCAAAATATTGCAGCCCGAACCTTCATCTCACCCCACAGACTCAGTCAACCTCCAAGATGAAAAACCAATTGTCATATTAGGACCTTTGCTAGAGGATAGGGATGAATCCTCCCCTCCTTTCTATACCCCATTAAACATTCATGATAAAGTGCTGCACAACTGCTTGATGGATTCAGGGGCATATCACAATATCATGCCTAAGACTGTCATGGATGAGCTTGGGTTGGAGGTTACAAAAACCTACTATGACCTGTGCTAATTTAATTCCAGGAAAGTGAAGTGCCTCAGTGTTATCAAAGACCTGGTTGTTTCCTTGTTCCAGTTGCCAATGACGAGTGTGGTCACAGATATCGTGGTTGCTGATGTCCCCCCTAAGTTTGGGATGCTCTTTTCTAGATCTTGGATCAAAAGACTAGGGGGGAATCTGCATATGGATCTTTTATATGCCACTATTCCTGTGTTTTGGGGAGAGCATAGAAGACTTTATAGGGAGGCACAACTTGCTTACATTATCAGTGATGAAGAAAATTCGACCAACCACCCCATTTTTGCAGGAGATACTGATTTAGGAACCAATATGTTACAAATCACTAATGCTCCTCAAACACCTATTGAAATCAGAAGGAAACAAATCACCTCTTGTGAAGACCCTCCTCCCAATACCTCTGTTTGGAATTTTTTTTTTGATGGAGCCTCTTCTAGGGGAAGTGTTGGTGCTGGGGTAGTTTTCATTTCCCCTACCCAAGAGACCATATCTCTGTCTTATAAGCTTGAATTTGAAGCAACAAACAATGTGGCAGAATATGAGGCACTTGTTTTAGGTTTGAGAGCTGCCAAAGACATGAAGATTGAGGAGCTAGCAGTGTTCAGAGATGTTGAATTAATTGTTCATCAAGTCAAAAATCCGTATCAAGATAAGCACCCCAGGTTAAGGACCTACAAAAACTAAGTCTGGGATCTTGTTGATAGTTTCTTCTTGGATTTTAATATCTCATTCGTTCCAAGAGAGGAGAACACTGTGGAAGATTCCTTGGTTGCTTCAAAAAATAAATTCAGGGTTTCTTTGCCTCCCAAACTCAAGTATGACGTGGAAGTAAAATATAGACCCTCTGTACCTGACAATGTCAAACATTGGAAGGTTTTTGAGGATGATCTTGAGATAAAAAGATTTCTTGAGACCGTGGATGAATTTTCTGATTTGCATATTGATCAGGATCAGGATACTGAATACAACCCCCATGCTGATATGTTTCTGAATAAGATTGTTGACCATCATATTGTTCAGTTACCCAGTAACCATATTCCAAAGGGACTTGTCCCCTTGGCGAGATTGTTTGAGCGAAATGATGTTGTTGTGAAGGTTAAAGGTTCAACTGAAGATGTTGATGTGACTGAATGCAATTTAGAAACATAATAAGATCCAAAATATGTCAAATTGTCTAGCAGTTTGTCAAAGGAGCAAAGGGCTGAGTATGTCAAGATTTTAAAGGAGTTTTCTGATGTGTTTGCCTAGAAATATGAAGATTTGAGAACATATGACACCAGCAACATTGAACATAAAATCCCTTTGAAAGAAGAGTCCAAACCTTTCAGGTAGAAACTCAAATAGATAAATCCCATGCTGCTGCCTATTATGGAAAAAGAAGTGAAGAAGCTGTTGGATGCCTAGATCATCATCCCCTTGAGATATTCATAATGGGTGGCTAATTTGGTGCCTGTGAGGAAGAAAAATGGGGAAATCAGATTATGTGTAAAAATTCCCTTTGGATTGATGAATGCAGGAGCAACCTTCCAGCGAGCCATGGACATTGCCTTTGTTGGGGAAAACGATAAATTTGTAGTCATCTATTTGGATGACATTACAATATTCTCAAGGTCTGATAAAGAGCATTGTCATCATTTGAAGAAAGTCTTCCTGAAGTGTAGAAGGTTTGGCCTCTCCCTAAATCCTAAGAATTATTTGTTTGCTATGGAAGAGGGTAAATTATTGGGGCATATTGTGTCATCAAAAGGAGTAAGAATTGATCCAAGCAGAGTAGAGGCCATCCAAGCCTTATCTTTTCTAAGATCTAAGAAAGAAGTTCAGTCTTTCTTCGGTAAAATCAATTTTCTAAGAAGATTCATTTCTAATTTTGTTGAGTTGGTTAAGCACATTACAACCATGCTTAGAAAAGGAAATGAGGTGAAATGGATTTCTAAAGTTCGAGATTCTTTTGACCAAATCAAAAAGGATTTGATTGAAGAACCTCTGCTCATCAACCTTGACTATTCTGAGGAATTTATGATATTTTCCTTTGCCTCTTTTGACACATTGGCTGCTGTTTTTCTATAGAAAAATACAGAGGGGTTAGAGCAGCCTATTTCATTTTTTAGCAGAGCGTTGAGGGATGTAGAAATAAGATATGATATCATGGAGAAGAAGGCATATGCTTTGGTCAAATATCTCAAAGCCTTCAGGATCTATGTTCTGCATTCAAAGATTGTTGCATATGTCCACTCAATTTTAGTGAAAGAGATATTGATCTAGCTTGATGTAGATGGGAAGAGAAGCAAATGGATTGCTAAAATTATGGAATTTGACCTTGAAATAAAGCCCACTAAATTGGTAAAAGGCCAAGGTTTATCCAGGTTGTTGGCTAAATCAAACTGCAAGGTTTTAGGGGTTAATTTTATGAACGTAAACTCAGAAAATCAGCAAGTTGAGATTGCTGATAAAATCTCTCATGTCGGCCCCATATTAGTAGAATGCATTTGGTATAAAGACATCATACATTTCTTGTATAAATTGCAGCCTCCTGATGGCTTGGACAAGAACAAGGTGAGGGTTTTGAAACTCAAAGCGATCAAATATTTCCTCATCGATCATGTTTTGTATTGGAAAGATCCTCTGGGATTTCTATTGAGATGTCTAGATCCACAGGAGGCCCAAAAAGCCATGACCGATTTTCATGACAAATTGTGTGGGGGACATCCTTTCTGGAGGACCATAGATTATAAGATCCCTAGAGCTGGGTATTTATGACCCAACCTTTTTACTGATGTTTGCGCAAATATTAGGGCTTGTGTAAAATGCCAAATGTTTTCTGGAAAGCAACAACTCAAATATTTGCCTTTGAAACCTGTAGTGGTTTCTGGACCTTTTCAACAGTGGGGTATTGAATTCATTGGAGAGATCCACCCAACATCAAGTGGCCAACACAGGTGGATTTTTATTGCCATGGATTATTTCACCAAGTGGATAGAAGCCATTCCTACAAGGAGTGTCTCCCACAAGGTAATCATTAGCTTCCTTGAAGATATCATGGCCATATTTGGTTGTCCTGGAAGAATTGTT
Source organism: Picea engelmannii (assembly GCA_009831015.1). NCBI lineage: Eukaryota > Viridiplantae > Streptophyta > Pinopsida > Pinales > Pinaceae > Picea > Picea engelmannii. Next base: position 49,427 of record ML797857.1, read on the forward strand.
ATTGACAATGCTGCCTCCTTCAAATATGAACCATTAATCATGTTCTGTGAATAGTATGGAATTACATTAATCCATTCCACTCCTTACTTACCCCTAAGGAAATGGTTTAGTAGAGTCCTCTAACAAGAGCCTCATAAAGATTATCATGAAATTGTTAGAAGACAATAAGAAAGCATGGGACTCGAAGTTGAAATTTGCATTATGGGCCGACAGGATTACAACCAAAAGGTCACTTGGAATTTTCCCTTTTCAGCTTGTGTATGGGTTTGAGGCTATTTTTCCTACTCAACTTGCCTTTCCTGTGGAAAATTTCCTCCGAGACTACCAATGAGAACCTGATGATATGGTCAGAAGAATACAACAGCTGGTAGAAGTACATCAGACCAGGGAGCAACTGCTTGATAATGCTCAAGATCATCAGCAGAAAATAAAACAAGCCTTTGACAAGAGGGAAAGAAAGAAATATTTTCAGATGGGGGATCTGGTGCTCAAGTGGGATTCCCCCAAGAAAGACAAAGGAAAACATGGTAAATTTGAAGCTTTATGGATTGGTCCCTTCAAGATTTCTGAGGTATTTTCAAACAACACTTATAGGTTGCAGAACTTGGAGGAGTCCAAAGTTTTTAGTGGCCCTGTCAATGGGCACTTTCTGAAAAAGTATTTTAGTTAAGCCATGACAGGTTTTCCACCATTGTAATTACCACTTCTTTTTTATTTCTATTTTGAATAAGAGACTCCATGGCCCAAAAGCTAAGGCATTGGAACTGCGCGTTCTTGGCATCTCACAGGGAGCATGCCATCCCCTATGCAGCCAATGTTATCACATGGAGTTTTCAAGGGCCGTATGTGTTTGTTGTAAATACCTAAGTTTGTATCCTTTCCCTCTCCCTCTCTTTCTTTCGCATACCATGTCCTAGAATCTTTCCCTCTGACTGGTAAATTTGTTTTTTCCCTCTTTGTTTAACGACCTGATTTCCCTTGGTGTCTTACCTAAATACGTCTTGGCCTGAAGCTTTTCTATTTTTCTCTAAGGATGAACACTCGTCACCATTTTTGTTTCAATTACTGATTGTTCTTTTTTTCTAAGCCCACAACAAGTCGTCCAAGTCTTTGTTTACATAGGAAACAACCATGGGTACAAAGCACAAGAATTAAAGCGATCCATTGTGGACTAGAATCAAGAAAACATGCAGGTTCAGTTTTCAACAACGAAGATCCCCTCTGAAATTCAGATTAGCGGCCCTCAGGCATTCAAAATTATAAAGTTGCATGAGGTTTAGTGCCAGAAAAAAACCTCGAAATGAAAGATAAAGCACTGCGTGTCCTTCTCCAGTGGACGTGCACAATTTATTTCGTAGTTCGGGTTTTAGGAGACTTGGCGCTTCTCCTCTCAATTTTCCCCGATGCACTTTTCCCTGAGTACGCGGATCTTTGCCGCGTGTCTGTCTCCAACGAACGATCATGATTTTCTTCGCTAGATCGGGTTTCGGGAGTTTTGGCTCCTCTCTTTTGGTTTCCTTTGAAACACATTCCCAAAAAGTGCTTGGATCTCTACCACGTGTCCTCCCAGATCTAGCTACTCAGATCTGCTCCAGACTCCAGAGCTTTGACGTTCTTTCTCCCTCCTTGTTTGCAAATTCCCAAAGTATTTATGTTGCAGAGTTGCAGTTCTTTTGCCACCTGTCAATCTGACGCTGGCATGTGACACTAAGTCCAAGCACCTTTGGGAATATCATCTGCTTGTTTCCAGTGACATGTGTCACCCTCATTTCCGCGACACATCAGCACAGTGACGTTAGGTCACCATGTTAGCTTCGGGAAATCATTCTCCGAGAAACATTCTTGTTCAGCATCAAAGCTCCCTAGCACCAAAATTGGCACCTCCCCCAAGAATAATTAAAGAGTTTCTAAATTAGCGGGCATGTAAAGCTTTAGTAGTGGCGCTAAAATAGTGGGACCGCCCAGATCTTAGATCGCAACCAAACCAACGGCTGCACTCCATTTTGGGGCCGCAACGTGCGTAGACGTTAAAATATCTGAGCGGGCTGAAATCTAAACCACGATTTTTGGGGAGAGAGACGTGGTGGAAGGTGGTGCATTTCAGGCTCAAAAGAGGTATGGTTCCAAACTGATTTCGAAAGCTATGAATTCACGTGTTCATTCAATGTCATGCCTAATCGCAACAAGTGACCACCCCTTGGTTATTAGGCTTTGCCTTGATCCCGAGGAGATATTAGTTAATGGACACAGGCCGGTAGTTGAAACCTCGACTCACTCCATAAATAGAAGGCATGGAAGCCTTGGCCGAGGAGACAGTGGTGTCATCCTGAGGAAGATACATGCACAACCCGACAGAGAAGGTACACAGGTGGAAATATTTAGATGGGATTTTTAGATTAGATCACACTTCTAGAAGTTGTGAATGGATATGAGTATAAATAGATCAGTGTAAGAATTTGTTATGGTCGTCAACTGGTTGAGCAGAGCTCCCTATTTGTAATATTTTGATAACAAAGTTGTTCTCTGGTTTTGTATGAGACTTGAGACTTTCGCATTAATAGAAGTCCATTTCTTTCATCTTTTGGTGTAAATTGTGTTGAAACACTCGGGCATGGAGGATCCAATCAAGGGTTGTAATTGTATTGTAATGTAGGTTTGATTATAATGTTGTTGTGACATGTTCTAGTACTTTCCCTTTGTTATCTTATTTCCCCTTATGCTGAAATGCTCGTGCATGGAGGATCCAAGCGAGTTGTTGTAGTTTCATGGTAATGGAGGTTTGATTATTATGTTGTTGTGACATATTTTAGTGTTTGGAACTTAGGTCCCAGAGTGCTCTTGAGCCTAATTTTTTCTTCACCAAGTTGCTTGAAAGACGGATGCCCATGGAAGACTTGTCCACCTTTCTCACTAAGTCTTCTCTCTGCTCACCCTTAACTCAAACCATTGACCGAAGTTAATGAGTACCTCATTTCCCTATGTATTGCTTGTCCAGTTTCTGTGTTGAAACATTCTTGTACTAAGTTTTGTCCGTTTGACCTCCATTCATAAACCTACCTCCACAAACATTTTGATGGGTACTGTTCTTATCCTCCTGCAATCTAAGGGTGACTCTTAGTGCTAACACACACTTAGAGAGTAAATCATGAGGGATATGCATGATACACCCTTGGTAGGACATCATGGGTACTTCAAGACTTACTAGCATATCAAAGAGAGTTTCTCATGGAAAGTCCTTGAGGATGATGTGTTGAGACATGTGAGGGACTGCAGGACTTGTCAACAAAACAAGTAAGAGGTGTATGGTAGGGATTGTATTTATTTCATTGATGGCCGGTGGATCATGTTAACACATTTCTTCTCAATTCCATCAGAGTATGAGGCATCATAGACAACATAGTTGTTTTTCAGATAGGTGTTTAGAATCCATGGGTTTCCTTAGTACGTTGAAAGTATTTGGGACAACACATTTTCCAGTATATTTTGGTTTGGGTTATGTGGATTAGCGGGTAGAGAGTTGAGTCCTAGTACCTTGTTTCCACCAGTTGGATGCAAGACTTGGCATATTAGGTTTCCAATGGTTTTCAGTGTAGCACAATCGAAGTCGGTTGGTATGAGGCATATTGGAATTATAGTTTGGATGTGGATTCTAGGAACTCATATGATTAGTCCATTTCATTTTTTGGATGCTCTGAGAGGATATGTTGGGGAACATGCTATATGGTAGGCTGGATTTTTTTGCCGATACCTAGGATTGGGTATGACAGTGGACTTGCAGACTTTGATTCCATTGAGACACATCTTCAAGATATGATCCATAATATTGGGGTCGAGTCTTCTAGGAATTACATCTTGGGGTTCCAGGAGCAGAGGTTGTAGTCTGGGCACGAGAGCCAGCCACTTAAGTTCAGAGTGGTGCAACGTCAACATGATGGGTTCCTTTTGAGGCTATTTTGGGACCTTGTAATTTCATGGGTTGACAGTTTGGTAGCTGGTATATATGGGAGAGTCAATATTTATAATCATGAGTACATTTCTATAGGGAATTGTACTGGATTCCTATGAGGGAGATTCTATGTGGGATGTTTTGAGCATTTACATCATCTGATTGATCTATTGATCGGTGACCTTCAATTGGTCTCTTGTATTAGCACCTTGTAGATTAGTACTATGAGTAGAGAGTGTTTCACATCATCTAGGCAGGCTCGATATAGGTTCACATGGAGGGGCTTCACAGACGATGTAGGGGGAGATATGGGGAAGTGTATGAATTTTCAGTAGAGTAGGTTGGGCACACTCATCTCACAGGATTGATGCAGTCCTTGGCCATTTTTGGGTGAGAGTGGGAGAGCATGTTGACATATTACATTGCAGGTTTACCCAAGATACATTGGGAAGATAGTATGTATGCAGGGAGTGATCAGTTCATGCACTTCCTGGTGATTTATTTGGAGTATGGGGAAACACATGTGATAGAGATATCTAGTGGAGAGATGTTTCGAGTCCATGAGAAACCCAAAGTCATTTCTAGTGATCAAGACAAACTTCCTTTTCTGATATGCGAGATTGAGTATGGCAGTGGATATGTAGACAAGGCATGATGGTCCGACGGTTATGATAAAAGAGACACAATGTCAACATGGTGGTCCCTTTATGAGATTGAATTGGGACCTGAGGATTTCAATATTAGACAGTTCAACAACTTCCATAGAGGTGAGAGCCAATTTTTTATTTCATGAGTTTGGTTCCCTAGTAGAGAATTTCTTTGAGGAGTTGATCAAATTGTTGCAGTATCGAGTTTCTCTACTTATCAACAGTATTCAGGAGGTTTATTATGTCAGTACCTTTCTAGATCATGCATTGAGCGGAGGATGTTGCACATCTTCCAGGTTAGTTTGGGACCTTGGTATCATTTTTAGTTTCAATCCATTTTAGTCGACAGAGCGTCAGGTTGTGATTGCATTGCTTGAGGACAAGCAATTTTTGGGAAGAGAGGATTATCATGTTTCCATTTTCGGGTTCCCCTGTTCTGCAGTTGGGGATAACGTCTGAGGCTTATGTCAACCAAAATAGAAGGGTGAGGTTATGTTATCGATGAGATCAAAGGATTTGGAGGATTTATATGATGCCCAACCCTGTCCATTTACCATATTTCATCATCATGATCACTTCCATATAGTCCGTTCTTGGTTCTGTGACATTCCGACGGTTCCCGTAATTTGGGGTTATTATTGAGCACAATTTAATTAAATACACTAATGGTGTTATTTAGATCATACTATCTGAGGGAATACCTTGGTGTAATAGCTCATTATAATCTATACGAAAAGATATAAAGGTTGGGATGATGAGAAAGGGACTTACGACGTCCGAGAATGTCTTAAAATCCAATTAATCACTTTCCAACTTTAAAAAGGAGGTTAAAAAGGGTTATAAAGTGATTTTAATCTTTAAATGAAAGTTCAAAGGGGAAATAAGGGTCATGTGGATTTTTTCAAAAGAGGAAATATCTAGAAGGGGGTTCAGAGAAGTATAAAGGAAGGGTAGCACTTCACCTTCCTCATATTATGATTTGATCTCTTATTTGGTGTGTTCTTGAGAGCCAAGTTTTCATTGGTGTTTTGATAAAACCCTTCCACTTTGGGTTTGGTTTCAGTGGTACAATATCAAACCTAGATATACAAGAGGGGAATCCATTTGAGGTTTCAATTGGAGTTTCATTTGGTGATTTCTCTTTAGTCTATTAGTGCATCGATTTATCTAGAGGGTTTGTGAGTTGTCTTAGAGGGACGATTCTTCTATTTTGCAAGTCGTGGTGAGTTGAAGGAGCCATGAGGCTTTGGGAGCATTCCAAGAGGTTATTTAGAGTAGTTCATGAGATCAAGAGGAGGTCATGGGTAGAATTTGGCAAGCCTATAGGGTTCATGGAGCAAGATGAGAGGGCTTGAGGGGCTCATGACACTTGGAAGAGGCCGCTGGGGTTTTTAAAGGGAATCGTCTCCCTTTTATTTACATGTCGAGAGGCTGGAAGACCACTTAAGTAATTTTGAGGGGGGTGATATACTTATATTGCAGGGCCATGAAGGGTTTGAAGGGCCATGGGAATTTTCTACAGGCCAAACCATTCTTTTGCAGAGCAACTTGGATAGGAGGTTTCGTAGGGGATCTTGGAGAGGATGATTACTCATGAAGAGGGTTGGATACAAGCACATTCATTTATTAAAGGGAACTATTGATATTATGGTAGCTTCGAGAGGTATTAACCTCCATGTGTAACCCTGACAAGAATAGAATATTTTGGGAAGCAGGAAGAAACCCTAAAGCATTGGACATAACCCTAGAAGACAAGTCGGCTAAAGGAAATATTTAATATTGAGTGTTTAGCCTCCAGATTGAGAAGTTGGCCCAGACAGCTAAGCATAAACAGTATAAATACAGGACACCAGATCTCATTTGGTACATACAACTCACAACTACAAAAATGTAAGAGTGTGCACTGTAGAAACTGAGTAAGTGCGCAAGTCTGGAGAGTAGCTGCAATTGCAACTAATGCAACCTGTATTCTCAATTTAGGCTTGGAATTTCTATTGGTTATGGTTTGGACTTTCTGCCTTGTGTGCTAGCTCTGGAGAGAGGTACGCTACATTTATTGGCTATTAGGCCTAGGGTTTGCTTCTGGAATCATTCTCTGTCAAGGTTAAGGTCCTCGGGGGTGGCTTCAGCCTATGGTTGGGTGACAATATTGCTATATTGTCTATGGTTAAACAAGCACATCTATTATTTCTAAAAGGTTATGGGTCCACACTATCTTCGGATAGTCTAACCACTGGAAGATTGATTGGGAGGATTTTCTCAGTTACAGTTGCAGTTGCAGTCAAAGTTTTTGGTGCAACAATGAAACCATAACCCTCTTGTTGAGGCACCTTAAGTGAAGAGATTGACCCAATTTTCAGATATCTTAGTGTGCCCTAACCTAGCGCACCTCTTGGTACTCTAAGCAAGCTAAGACGTCAAGTTTGAGTTTTTGGTCAAAGTCAAAGGTTGACCAATTCAAAACAGTCATGAATTACTCTATGAAGTCAAGAAAAGAATTTAGAAGGGGCTTCTAACTTCAGAGCATGGAAGACAAGGTTTGACCTCATCCTTGCCAAGAATAAAGTGTTGGATATCATGAAAGGAAAGATTGTGGAACCACAATTTGAAGAAGGAAAAGAGAAGGAACCTCAGAATGTTGCAGTTATGGAGGAGTTCAAGGACAATGACATCAATTCCATGAGTATCATAGTGGACTCTGTAAAATACCACTTGATACCCTACATCTCTCATCTTGACTCATCTAAGAAGATGCACAATGCCCTAACTAACCTCTTCTCAGTCAGAAACATTGGACAAGTAATGAGTCTGAAGAATGAACTTCGTGACATGAAAATGAATGATGATGACAACATAACATAATACTTTGTAAGAATCTCTCAGTTAAGATATCAACTACAAGCTATTGAAGAAATCATTTCAGAGAAGGAACTGGTAAATATAATACTCAATGGCCTTCCCAAGACATGGGACGATTTTTCCGCAAGCATGAACACAAGAAAGGATTATCCCACATTTGAAGAACTTTGGACTTGCTATGCATAAGAAGAATCAAGGATTAATGCAAAAGAGAAATCCCAAAATAAATACGAAGATCAAGCCTTCACAACAAATTTCAAGAATTTCAGGAATAAGAAGAAGTTTTTCTTAAGGAAGAAACCAAATCAATAAAATGATATGTAAAAGATACAATGCTTCAACTGTCGAAAATACGGTCACTAAAGAAAAGGAAGGAAACAAACGAAGCATCTGTTGCCGAAGAAAGGGAACCCTCAAAGAAGACCAAGTAGGATAAAACAAACTTCTTCTTCTAAGTCAAGGTAACAATATTCTTCATAGTTCTTGTACATATCGTGTTTACATAGTTCCTATACATATCATGTATATCTATTTATTAGAAGAAAATATGTTCAAGGAAAACAATATCTATGGAAGAATAAAAGGATAAGGATTGTTATTACAATGACTACAAGTCAAGCAATACACATGAAAAAGATGGAGTATGTTGACAATCCTTGGTAACAATTCCCGTGGAAGCTATTACATAAGTAACAACTAAAAGATAAGCTGAAATTAGAATCAAACTTGAAGAAACCTAGAAGAATTAAAAACAGAAAGAAGTCAACAATCAAGAGGAAATTAGAAAAAGACTTGTGACACTTTGAAGAAGGCAATAAGGATGCAAACAAAAGCGTGAAATCTCTTAGATGGAGGGAGATGATTATATAATTCCAAAATAAGAGAATTCATTCATGCATGAAGCAAATATTAGGAGGGAGCTAATACTAAATGATATGATCCATCGAGGATTATGAAGTATCTGTCCATGTTCCAATTGAAAGTAGCAGCCATGATAAACAATACATTTTCAATTTGACTCTAGAAGAAGTCTTCTTCGAAAAAAATCCTTAAAGTATCCTTGGTTTTCCATCTACATCCATGATCCTATGATGAAAGGAAGAAGTTGGAATCTTCAAGGGAATGGAATCTATAGAAGACTTCATGGACCCAAGAGCTAAAGTGAAACATGAGGAAGAACATGAAGATTCGAAGAAAAGAAAGAAAAGCTAGAACAACCAGTTATCATACTGAGAATCACATGACTACCAGCTTGGTTTGAACCCAGTAAGAAGCAATCAAACAAAAATAATGGAATATATGATGAAGAACAATATATGTAAGAAATTGTGAAAAAGGATTATGAATGGAAGCATTGTGAGATTCAGAACTAGAGGTTCTTCCAGAAAGATGAGAAGACTATGATAACAACTTGTTCTCGTAAATCAGATATACCTCTATCTGAGCTATTATAGCTCCTACAATATCCATGGATTGAAGTTTACATCAGTTGGTTGTAAAAGAATTCTCTCCCAATAGAGAATTTGTGGAAGAAAGCTTATGCAAAGCAATCTCAAGGTTTTGATTTATACCAGAAAGAGACCCATGTATGCAGATATAAGAAGACCTTGTATGGATTCAAACGACTTGATGCAGAGTATCTCATATACAACAGAAGCATGGTGAAAAATTTCTATGACAGAGATAGTGTATCAGAACAGTTACTCAAAAGTATGGGATGATGGATTTCTAATCCATGGCAAACTCTCATGATGACAGAAGAAGTGCTACTTGAATATGTTTCAGTTGAGCCTTGCCACCTTGTCATGAGATAGCAGGAAACAAAAGTGCCGAATTTGAGCATGATATATTGTAATGATCAGAGCTATATGAATCCTTTAGAGAAAACCAATGTTCCATGACAGACCAAAGTTCATTGAGACCAAGAATTACATTCTTCATGATAAATTCCAGAAAAGAGAAGTAGTTCTCCAATATATATCTCCACAGATGAGCAGATAGTAGATATTTTGGCAAAACCTCTATCCAAGATGAAAGTTTGCAAGCTGGGGTTCATGGAGACAACTTCCTTATTGAAAAAGGAAGAGATTACTCCCAGGTTGGGAGGGATCATTGATGTGTTATTGATTTATGGACAATCATTTTTCATTTCAAAAAATGGTCCAGGATGAACAGTTCCTTTCCAGTTCGGAAAGTGGTTTGAGATTTCTGATGGACATGCATTTTCCAGTTTGGAAAATGGTCCATATCGGACAATCATTTTCATAATGAAAATGGTTTGATAGATTGTTGATGTACCATAGAAAATGATTCCCCTTGTGGCCAATGTGGGAAAATGGTATAGGAAAATCATTCTTCTTGGCAGTCACTTTGAGTAGTGGTCAAGTAGAATGGTCCACCTCGCCGGACAGTCATTCTTTTGAAGTTCATAGTTGTGAGAAGTTTCAAAGAATGGTCCATTTTGGAGGTTGGTGCAGGGACAATCATTTCCATTAGGAAATGTTCCGGACAATCATTCCCTAGGGTAGACTCATTCTATCCAGGTTGAACTATGATTAGTGCTGGAGGAATGGCACAGTTAGGTGAATGGTCCAGGTTCAACAATCAGGGACATGCATTCCCTAGGGAAGACTCATTCTCTCTAGGTTGCACTATGACTAGTGCCGGAGGAATGACCCAATTAGGTGAATGGTCTAGGCTCAGAAATCAGGGACAATTATTCGTCTATGCTTGAGAAGAATAGTCTAGATATCCCATGGATGATGTTTTAATTTCTGAGGGCACGTGCTCTTCCATATCTCATAGATGTGAGTGGAAGAATGGCCCAGATGACTCAGTTTATATTATGATATTGTTTCTATGCAGGTTGATATCAGATGATATGATTGCTATGGAGACTGTATGTCTCTAGACAATAGATGTATGCTACCATGGTGGATGTGTTCCACTGGTTGTGAATATGTGTTGTTGATTAAGTAACCGTGTGCTACTTGGTGTGGTTGTGTACCACTAGATAATAGTTGTGTACTACTATGGATAGACACAATTGTGTTCTATTGAATGTCATTGTCCTGATTGCCATGAATACTATCAGTAGTGTTGAAAATGATTATCAGCTAGATGGATAGTCAATGTGCTCATGGACAGACATTCTCTAGGCGGAGAATGGTCAAGATAGAACATATTGTTGTTGGACATGTATTCTCCCTGTGGAGAATGGTCCAGGTTGAAAGTTTGTTGACATGTCATGGACTAGTATTTCCCTAAGGCACAAATTGTTGTCCGATTAGGAAAATGGTTCAAGACCGATATTTTCTAAGGCATATAGGTTGAGATGGATCTCTATGGTACATATGACCCAATTAGAAAATAGTCCTAGACTGACATTCCTATAGGAATGGTCTCTGTATCCCATGGCATAACTTTTAGTATTTGTTGGGACAATCATTCTTCTAGGATGTATGCCCGTATTAGAAGAATAGTCATTGTATCACTTTGTGGAGTGAGTGACTTATTCAACATCATGCCTGATTACTCAGATGGAGTATGGCTTTGAGAGATGATGCAGTTGATGTTGATAGTGATGATGGTGCTCATTATCTAATCATGAGAAAGCATGTATGGCTATGATGATGCTACCAGTTGAATGGCATGTTTGTGCTCAAGACTATTGCTTTCAATACCTCCCTAGCTAGGAGGGAGTGTTGATATTATGGTAGCTGCGGGAGGTATTAACCTCCACGTGTAACCCTGACAAGAATAGAATATTCCAGGAAACAAGAAGAAACCCTAAAGCATTGGACATAACCCTAGAAGACAAGTCGGCTAAAGGAAATATTTAATATTGAGTGTTTAGCCTCCATATTAGGAAGTCGACCTAGACATCTAATAAAAAACAATATAAATAGAGGACGCCAAATCGCATTTGGTACATACAGCTCGCAATTGCAGAAATGTAAGAGTGCGCACTGCAGAAACTGAGTAAGTGCACAAGTCTGGAGAGTACCTGCAGCTGCAACTACTACAACCTGTATTCTCGGTTTAGGCTTGGAATTTCTATTGGTTATGGTTTGAAATTTCTTCCTTGTGTGCTAGCTCTAGAGAGAGGTACACTACATTGATTGGCTATTAGGCATAGGGTTTTCTTCTTGAATCATTCTTTGTCAAGGTTAAGGTGCTCGGGGCTGGCTTCGGCCTATGGTTGGGTGAAAATATTGCTATATTGTCTATGGTTAAACGAGCACATCTATTATTTCTAACAGGACCGTGGAATTCTTCCCAGGTTTTATTGTTTCTTATTGTGTGTTTGAGTAATGTGTTTCAACTTCTTTAGCAACGCACAAGAGATTTGTATTGTTGTGATGGTTGAGTTCCATCCATAATAAAATGCCACGGTGTCTTTCTATTTCATGTGTAATTGACTTACATTCTATATGTTTGAAAAATTGTATATGAATAGAATGCATGCTAAATGTTTGTGAAATTGTCAACAAATTATGAATTGAAAAGTGTTTGACAAAATCATACAACCAGTAACCCACAAATTGAACACAAAGTATTAATCCTACCATATCTCTATTGGGGATATTGTAATAATGGTCTCAGTTGGAGTTTGTATAAGGAAGTTATACCTCACACAAGTTGATCTATCTTGTTGACTGTCATGATATTCAGTGGATGCCACATCAACTTCTATTACTCACACATGTGAGGCTAGTCACATATGGACTTTCATGAAAGTTCTAGAGGGTCCAAAACCCTAACCCTAACCCTAGACAACTATCAGACCATGCTAAATACGAGGCCCTAGGAAATGAAGGGGTTCCATTCTTATTGGATTTTTTATTACTCCATATTAGTTGAGAAAAGCGTTTGGGAGTGGGATTTTGGAGCAGAACAAAGGAAGTGGAAACAAAATGTCCATGGAAAATCCATAGTGACTTCACTTTCTTTGTATTTGGATTTCATAACCAAGAAGAAAAGAGCAAGGAATAGACATCATCTTCATGTGATACACATGTCACACCTAACTTTATTTTCCTTGCGATACACATGTGTAATTTTTTTTATGAGTGCACATAAGATGAAAACTTAAACAATTTGAGTTTCACATAAGGTGAAGTGCCTTGAGAAAACCGAATCTTTCCTCTGAGAAATTGTTCAATTTTTTTTTTTGTTTTATTTTTTATTTTTTATGTTTTCGCGTATTGCTAAGATTTTCATTTCCATGCGATACAATGCATATCACAAATATATTCCTTTCCTTACGACAAAGGTTTTATTTTTTACGATTTGTACTAAAAATTATTTTTGTTGCTATAAATCACATCACAAATAAGTTCCCTTTTATGCGATACATTGCATCACACAAAACTTTGTCTCTCTTCGACATAGTGCACCTAAAACCTTTTTTCCATGCGATGTATCGTATCGCTCCAAATATTGTTTCCCTATGACATTTTGCATTGCCCAAAAGTTTTATCATCCGTGATAAAGGGGAAGTGCATTCTTTTTCACTGAGGAAAAATTTCTTCCTTTATCGCAACCACAAAAGGTGTCCTCTCTCATGACATATCACATGGTGAATAAATTTACATTGTCATGACACATCACAATGCACAAGGTTTTTTTTCCATGTGATAGATCACACCATTCACAATTTTCATCATCACAAAAAAAGGAAATATGACTTAGATTTTTTTTTCCAAAACACTTCTATATCACATATCCCAAAATTTTTATTCTTTGTGATGGATCACAATAAAATTTGTTTCCCCCACAAAAGGGTGCATCAGACAAACAAATAATTTTGAAGCAAAACAAAATTTTGATCCCTTGCAATGTATCATACTTGATCTTTCTTTCCTCGCGAAATGTCACATCACTCAAAAGATGCATTGCATCATTGGTAAATTCATTTTAGGTGCAACACATTGTACTTTCCCAAAATTTCCTTCATTCCGACAAAGGGAACTTTCTTTGTCCATGACATATCATATCGCAACAAAGTTTCTTTCCGTGTGAAACATCTCACTTTCTAAAACTTCCTTCAGCACAACACAATGCATATTGCATTGAAAATGGATTTGAGTATGATATATTGCATCACTCCAAGATTCAGTTTGTTGTGATGTATCACATGAAAGAAAAATTTGGTGCTCGTCACATTGTAAGAAAGTTTATTTTGGTGTGCTACAACGCAATAAATCATTTTTTTTGCGGTACACTAGGAGAGGGAAAATTTTGTGAAGTGCAATGTATCACACAAAATTAAACTTTAGTGTGGTGCAATGTGTCACTTGAAAGTAACGTTCATTGTATCATGGGAAATGTCATGTTAGGTGCAAAATGGAGGAAGCAAACAAGTAGCGAGGAGAACGGGTCGAGGAAGGAGGAGAAAAATCCCGAAGACACTGCTGCTTGCATTCCACAAGGAGAAGAAGACAATGGTGGCCGAGGGAAATTCAGTTTCAAGAGAAGGATAAAAGGAGTAGATAATGTATAGGCCTCAATGGTCATCTAATAAAATTGACAGGTAAGGTGCAACAAATGTCCCATCCAAAGATATATGCTTCTATAAGAGAATAGTTATCCACGATCATGATGAGAGGTTCAAAGTAGACCAATGGTCGTCTACTGAATCTAGATACCTAGGAAAACATAAAGAGTCATATCAAGAGACTAATGACTAAACTTCTTCCAAATTATCTCTTACCCTTGTAATCTGGAGCCATGTCCAGGAACTACTACCAACAAATGAGATCGTTGAAAAGCTAGCTAAGATATACTCCATAGATAGCTTTATATTTGAACATGAAAAAGGAAAAAAATGGACTTTAACGTCCATCATGCCAATTGTCATATGGGACCTCTAGATTGTGATGTTTTCATACATCTGTTTGAGTAGATTCGATGCTTAGAAAAAATATAAGTAATAACACTTAATATTAGTTTAAATAATGTGTTCTCACTGTGTGAAAGATATTTTCTAAATATCTACCCACTGACTAAACAATGAATGATATAGTGATTCAAAAGGCCATATAAGAGTAATGATAATGAGACAATGCAAAACACGATGATATGCAAGCCATTTTCTCATAAATTATCATAGAGAATACATCGAATCCAATGAAAGGAATTGGAGACTTCTGGACAATGACTATATAATTCCAAAGGAGACCCCTCGACCTCGACCTTTGTCAATCTCAATGACTAGAAATAAAAACTTCACAACACCTATCATTATTTTCAAGTAGAGTTGTTGTAATTAACAAATACTATGGAGCATAGGGAAATGGACATGGAATGCATGCTTATTTGGTTCATTTAAAAAAATAATTTCTAGCATAGATGCATTTCAATCGAGATCTAGTAAAACATTGTGATTTGTAAGTGGATTTTTGTTTATGTGTAATAAATGTGAGGTTATACAAACCCCACTGGAACAAGTAATTAAATGACCAATATATTTTTCTACTTTCATTTTATTTCATTACATCATAGAGATAGTGATCTCCATAATCAAGGTTGTTAACCCCCATATTTTCCCATGCAATTGAAGGGTTAAGAGCCAACTAAGTTCGATCAAGTTGGTAGGCAGAGGAAATTTTCATAGAGATTAGAGACATGCTCTCTAGGAACTAAAGTTCATTTCAAAGACATATTCATTAGGATACATTTTTATTCTAGTACTCTTCCTATTTCCTTTAGTCTTTCAGAAAATCAAATTTTTCTTAGTCTTTGGCCTTCTTCTAAGTCAAAAGATTTTCCTTTATCGAAAATATTTTTGTATCAATGCGAGATAGCACACTGTGAAGTTTTTTGTCTCAGTGTGATACATTGTAGAGTGGAGATTTGTGTCATAGTGCAATATGTTGCAGGGCAGAAAAGATTATGGAGTTGCGAAAGGCGTGAAAAAAACATGTTTTTCACAGTGTAATACGTCGTCAAGGAAATAATTTTCTCTTGGTGTGACACATCATGGATAAATTGTTTTTATGGAGTTACAATATGGGACCGGGGGCTGGTGGTTCGGGGTCGGGTGTAGGTTTGGCTTGGCGTTGCTGGCGAAGCAGAGTTCGCCATCGCTGCATCAACGGTGGGAACGGTCTCGTGGGTTATCTTGGAAAATTGATGACTCACCCACAGAAGCTGTGCGTAAAAGGATCACTGTGAACAATAGAACGAGGGTCATTCAACACTGCAATGAATGGATGGTGGAAAGCATATGTATGTAGGTTGTGTTGGAAGCATGTCAATGAATTTACCAATATGTAATTATATATTTAGAATTCATGTATTCTGTTAATAGTTTGTGTAACAGATAGATCATATTATAATCAATTTGTTTATATGTTTGAGAGATGCTATATATATGAGCATATCCATATAGGTGAGAGTGCAATGTGTAGTGAGTGTGTGAGAGCGAGACACAATGATTGTGTGTATGAGAGGAGAGGAGAGGATGGTTGTATGCCTGTGATTTGGCTATTGTAATTCTCTCTTGAATAATAAAAATACCGTTTATCATTGTCCCGTGGTTTTTTCTCGTATTGGATTTTCACATAAATCATTGTGTCAATTGTGTGATTGTTGTTCTCGATTTAATCTTGGTTTTGTATGCTTTGCTATTAGAATCTTGTTACGTTTTTTCTTTCGCTGCCTAACGAGTGGTATCAAAGTACACAGTTGAAGAATCAGAGAGCGAAGGAGAAGATAACCTGGTCACTGTATAGCAAAGCAGGTTAACCAAGCCGAGCCAAGCTGAGTGGAGTGGATCAACCTAGGACAAGTTTTATCACACTATCGCAGGTTGTCCCTGTGACACATTGCAACAGTCACATGCACACTTGTGAAATTAAAAAAATTCACAAATTATCACAAGCATCACAAAATACATAGTGCGACAATTTACACAAATTGTCACTTATATAGTACACAATGCGACAATTTGCAAAAGTGTAGCATGTTATCCTTTTATAAAGTACGACAATTCCAAAATTGTCGCATGCCAACATGGTCTAGGGTACGACAATCCAAAATTATTAAAGGTTTTGTGGAGGATCATGGTATGTAATTTTGTTCCATTATGCACCTTTATTAAATGAGTGGATGCCATCTTAAAAGTGGAGGATATTACATTAATAAAGGTGGAGGTGAGCGAACCTTTGTTTTTTTGTCTTATTATGAACTTATGTAGAATCGAGTATTATTAATAAAGGTGGAGTTATAAAGGATCACCCTTTATAAACAAATAAGGTGGAAGTTAATTAAAAGTTTTTTTATATTGTTTGGACTAAACTTTGGATTAAACTTATTTTTTTATTCAACCTTAAAACATATAAGAATATTCCTTCATAAAAGGAAGAGTTTGGTTTTATAAGCAGTGGTTTGGGCGTTTTTTGTGCTAATGGTGAAAGTGCAGAGTTTTAAGTTTGAGTTGGAGAAATTCAACAGTAAGAATAGCTTTGCGCTATGGAAGCTCAAGATGCGAGATCTGCTTGTGCAACAAGGATTGCAAAAGGCGTTAGCTGGAAAGACAAAGAAACCGACAAGCATGACATGCAAGAACTAGGAAGATCTAGATGCAAGAGCCCTCAGTACCATTCGTTTGTGTCTGGAAGATGTAGTGTTGTTTAACATCGATGAAGATGAGACAACAACAGATCTTTATAGGACAAAGTCCTTGACGAACAAAATATTATTGAAGAGGCAATTGTACAACTTGTGGATGAAAGAAGGTACAAAAATTGTTTATCACTTGAATGTTTTCAATATTCCGATTTGTCAATTACCTAGTATGGATGTAACATACGAATATTAGGACAAGGCGGTTATGCTACTGTGTTTGTTTCCCGAGTCTTGGGATCATCTGGTCACAACTATGTGGTTTAGCTCAACAAATTCCATTGATTATGATATTGTTGTGGGAGC
>ML797857.1:72258-84549 GCA_009831015.1 Picea engelmannii
AAAAAAAAAATTGTATTTACTTTGGAGTTGTAAAAATTATTGATTGCATGTAAATGATAATATGTATGTAAGACATGGATAGGCATGCGTACCCCCATTTTATCAGGTCACCTATGAAAATTCTAGACATAGATTTAGGTAGATTGAATATATGGGAGGAGGGCATGTATGTTGGGTTAACCTTGACTTGGTGAAAGAGTTATTGAGTTAAATCTGGTTTTTAGGTCAAAGCATGTGGTTTTTTGGGTATCTTGTGGTATTGTGTCCATGGATTGCATGTAATGAAGCCTATAAAAGGATTGGTGAACTCCATTGTAAATGGACCTAGAGGTAAGCAGTGAAGGCTTACTTGACTGGCTTGGTTAGATTTGGTCAAGGGAATGTTCATATTAAGGTGGAGCACTGAGACTCTGGTGTGAAGTCTCTAGAGGTGAGTGACAAAGGTTCACTTGGGTTGGCTTTGTCGGATTTGGTCAAAGTTTTTTGAATGCAAAGTTTGGGGTGGAGTACTGTGTCCAAGTTAGAAAGGTGGGTCTGTAGAAAGGTTGATGTGTTGGCAGGTCAATCAAGTGTTTGAGAATATATGATGAAGACAAGTTCATATCCATGGAACTTGCAAAGTATTGCAAGGAAGCTGGGATCAAATAGGCATGTTTAGTAATGTCAAGTTGCAACAATAGTTGTGGACATAAGAGGTTGTGCTATCTGGTAACTTGGTCACCATCGGTTGCAAAAGAATGGAAGATTCAGGAAGAAGTATGAACATGTCATCTGGTAATTACTCAAATGTGAAATCATTCGGTTGTGATGCTTCTGTTTTTTATCAACACTCTAAGTAGGACCCAAATCAAATAGGTAGATCTTTGATATGGTGATGATGTTAAGGGGTGCATACTGTGGGATCCTACTACCCATAGAATCATCATGGACAAAGATTTAGTGTTTGATGAATCTCCTTTTATAAAATGAAACATAGTAAAAGATGAAAGGTTCAAATCATGATTGGCAGTAGAAGGGTATTTGGAAGGTTTGATTTCCATGAAAGTTTCTAACCAATTGTTAAAAGGTTGTTTATATTCATGTTGTGTTAGTACAAATAGATGTTAAAACGGTTTTACATAGAGTTTTTTGGATAAGGGGATGTATTTGGAACAACTAGAACGGTTAGTTCAAAATCACAACAAAATATTTGTTTGCAAACTCAAGAATCATTGTATGGCCTGAAGCATGCTAGGAAAATGGTACAGGATGTTTGATTCCTTCATGCTGAGCAATATTTTACAAGAAGTGAGTATAACCATTGTGTTTATGGTATATTTATTATCTTGGTGGTAAATGTTATTCTTTTAGCAAGCACAAGCATGTTTGAGATCAACAGGATGGCTTCGTTGGTTATGATGTTTGTTATGAAGGATCTGGGAGCAACAAAATAAATCTTGGGCATGGAAATACACAGACACAGGAAGGAAGGTGATCTGGATTATTTTCGGACCATAAAATTAAAGAAGAGAAATTACAATGAAATACTCATGAAAATTGCCAAAAATAGAGAAATACAACAATACTTGATTTCTATTAATGAAAGAATTGTAAAGAGACTGTAAAATTACAAAGTGCAAGACTAGCTAGAATGGTGGCAACTTTATCTCTGAGAAGAGATGTGACAACTACGCTCATTCTCAAGAAGATGATTACAATGAAGCTCTAAAGGCCATTTTATGATAAACATGATTTCTAAAACCCTAGACATCCAAAAACCTAGACCTAGGAGATGAAACATCAAAAGTCATGTGGGTCGTGTTTGGGTAAGTTAGTACATTAACTTCCCAAGGTTGGAAATTTTGCATACGATCTTCGTTTTTGGCGCGTGATAGCCCATTGGAAATGTCTTTTCAAGAACTATGCATTACATCATCAAACTTTGACTCCATTTACAATTTGACTGTGGCGAGCCAAAAAAACATTGTTTATGGCCTCAAAACGGCCCTGGAAGTACAACAAGATGTGCTAACATAAAAACATACAAAATAAGCCAGTTGGATTAGGTGGGAGGCCACCAATATCCACCTGGAAGATGTGTAGGGCTTTAGACAACCCTAGAAATGTAGAACCCACAATTACAAAGAAGTATAGAAGAACGTGCTACACTAAAAAATGACAAGAGGAGCCAGTTGGAATAGCTAGGTGGCCACCAATATCCACCTAGATCATATGGTAAGCTTGGTTATCACAACATAAGTATGGGGTGAAGATACTCATGAAATTCGGTATGAATAATGTGAAACCGGTAAAATACCTTTGGCTTTCCATTGTAAGTTTTCTTCAGGTTTATGTCCTCACTGATGAAGAAGAAAAGGGTTATATGTCTCGAGTATTATATGCTAGTAGGAAGTTTGATGATTGTGATGGGAAATGGTCAACATTTCACATGCAGTTGGTGTTGTCAGTAGACACATGGAGAAACTAGGTGAAGAGCATGGATATGGGTGCTTCAAACAAAAAAGCACAAGTATCACCTATAGTGGTTACAATGATTTAGTATGTGGTTATGATTCATGATATTTGGAAAACATGAGACCTACCTCAAGTTATGCAAGGATCTATTGGGTAAGTTTGGACAGGTACAAGATGTGGTGTTCCATGGTGGTCAAACTGATTAGCATTTGACTAACAATCCAACTTATCAAAATGAGATGAGTGCATCAGTTTATAAGATAGGTTTCTGATGAGCGAAAAATGGTCCATACTGGAGTGAATCGTGCATACATGTTCATGTAATAGTATTGTTAGAGAGGTTGTGGAGTTGTGATGGTGTTTGGATTCTTTTGGCTTGCAGAAAAGGTGATGAATTAATTAAGGGAATGACATATCAGGTAAATTGTTGTTAAGGTGGAGATTGTTGGAAACATGCCAACGAATTTCCCAACATGCACATGCATGCAACTATATTTAGAATGTGCATGCATGCACTCTTCTGTTAACATTTTGTGTAATTGATGGATCATATTATAATCAATTTGTCTAGTTGTTTGAGAGATGCAATATATACGAGCATACCCATAGATATGAGAGTGCAATGTGTAGTGAGTGTGTGAGAGAAAATGTAATACTAAGGTGATTGTGTATATGAGAGGAGATGATGGTTGTATGCCTATGATTTGGCTATTGTAATTATC
Organism: Picea engelmannii; assembly: GCA_009831015.1. Lineage (NCBI taxonomy): Eukaryota > Viridiplantae > Streptophyta > Pinopsida > Pinales > Pinaceae > Picea > Picea engelmannii. Next base: position 75,435 of record ML797857.1, read on the forward strand.
CTTTGAATAATAAGAATACTGATTATCATTGCCCCGTGGTTTTTCCTATAGGGTTTCCACATAAATCACCATGTCAATTGTGTGATTGTTGTTCTCAGTTTAATCTTGTTTTTATATGCTTTTCTATCATAATATTGTTACTTTTTTGCTTCCAATGCCTAACAAGTTGTGGAATAAAAATGTGAACAGAGAGGTCCATCGTGCTGGGAAGGGCGGTCGAGACAACCTATAAGATCATCAAGAAAAATTGACGGATCAAGCATGCCACATGTCCCATCTGAGGACATAGAAACCATAGTGTATAAAACTAGCCCAACCACATTATTCAAGTGGTTGATATAGGCAGATAGGACTCATTTTCCATTTTTAAAAGAAAAACCTTAATTTTTTTACTTAAAAAAAATCTTAATCTTTTTTACTTAAAAAAAAACCTAATCTTCTTCTTTCATAAAAGAGAAATTGTTACCATTATCAAATTCAAAAAACTGTATAACTACAAAAACTTAAGTAAAAAAAAAGTCCTAATCTTTTTCTTTTCTAAAAGAAAATTATTACCATTATCAAATTCAAAAACTCATTTTCTTTAACACTATTTGAATAGCACTAATAAAACAAAATCCAAAAATGAAAAAGGTATATTGGCATATAATAAAAACAAATTGAAGGAGCTAACTTAATCTATTAAACCATGTTCTTCCAAAGCATTTTATATTAAAAAAAAACCATAAATATAACATTCAAATTTTCAAATTTTAAAAGAAAAATAAAATCTTCACAAACTTTGTTAGCCCTAGGGTTTTCATATTACCGTCATTTAAAAAAGCATGGAAACTTACCACCCTATTTGGATGCACTTTTTCCATCCTTATCACTGTAAATTTTTTGGACCTCTCTAATGTAAAAGTTCATGTAAATTTTGTCTATGGGATCTGCAAGATGCAGACATAGGAAATCGCCTGCGAGTTAACATTGTATACAAGAAAACACTTACAATAAAATAAAACCAAAGTATGTAGGGAACCACCGTATCTTGATGCACGTTTTCCATCGATATCCCTATACAATTGTTGGACCTCTCCAATGTAATGTTCATGCAAAGTTTGGTTGTGACCTCTCCACTGTATTGTTCATGTAAAGTTTGGTTGTGGGATCCACAAGTTGAAGAAATACCCAATTGTCTGCAAGTTCACATTGTATGAAGAAACCCTTACAATAAAATAAAAACAAAAGTACGAAAGAAAACCCTTACAATCTGTTGACGGGCTTAAGTGACACACTGTCAACTGGAAGGATAGATCCGGACCAGGGTTGTCTAATTAACCCAAGCCGTTTGGTGTGATCTATCCTGACGGGTTTAATGGCTCTGTTAGCCAACTAAGGTCCTAAAATAATGAAAGAAAAATTACCCTAAAGATATAACTACTATACTATGTACACAAATCTAATTATTTACAAATGCTAAAAAAAAACATAAATATGAACATGTGATTATGAACAAAATATCTACAATTTGCAAGTTTTGGTGGATGTCTTGCGAAATCAATATTTTTGTAATCGTTTATGAAGTAGATAAAGAAAGCACATATTTTTTATATTTTATGTTTAATAATTTAAAATCTAAGAACTCAAAAGATACTAATAAAAGATAATCTGAAGAACAAAATAATAGTCAAAGAAAATTTAAACTGTCTTATTTCACTAATAAACTAATAACGGAAATTGAATGCGAATAAAACTAACCTGAGATTAGTCTCATACTGTGTCTATATCCCTGTGCAATCCAAACTTCCAACTATCTTTCCTGTGAGAGAAATCTGTAACAGGCTTGTGCTAACATCTCCAGAATAAACTCAAGGTGTTTTTGGGAGCAAGGATATAAGAACATAGTAATAACATGTAGATCCAATGACCTTATAATGATGAATGTTTGCAGTAAAAGAAATTTTAATGTGAAGCATTCATATGATACATCAACTTAACATCAAGCATAAATCAATGATATTAAAGTGAAATAACGATCACAGATATAATATATGAAACAACAAATTATAGACAAATTTTAAAGCGCTGAATAAAATGAAACATTATATGCTAATGAGACTAAAGTTGTATAACATATTAATATACCATAATATAAGAGGCAAAACATAAACGGAACAGTGTCACGCTAGTCTAAAGCCGAGATGTGAACAACTTTTCCATATAGTCTTGGGAATTACATGTCCATGATGTGTTCCAAAAAAGACCCCTTTTACTAACAAAAGTGAACAATATTTAAAGTAATCCAGGATCCAAATACTCATATCTCACAGGATAGAGTTGAATCTCCCAAAATCAAGTAATATTACAAAAATAGTGGATTGGAAACCACTCATAACAGAGTTGGTTTATTAAAAAATTAAATCAAAGTTTTTTTAAAACATAAAGAAGGAGAAACTACTAATCATTTAGGCGTATAATTGAAAATATTTCCTCCAAGTAATCAACAATAGAATATCCCATTTCCCGAGAATAGCAAAACCAATTTTATATATTAGAAAAACAATTCCTAATCACTAATTATTATTATTAAAAGGACTCGCTACAAAATCGAAGATTCTGTAGTGAGTCTTTATTTTAGTAAATGAAATCACAATTCAAAACTACTTATTTCGACTTAGATAAAAAAATCAAACGAAATCAACACACAACGTTTTACCATAAAAAATCTACCAAAGAGGGATCAGACAGTTCAGAGTTTATAATTTCCTTGACACTGGTCATATTCTTAATGACTATGTTTCCAGATCTCTTGATATGTTTAGTCTCCCTCTTTGCATGTGCCTTGAGATCAAGGTTTTCTTTCTTCAACAGATCATTCTGAGTAGTCAGAGTTTTAATTCGGGCCTATAAGAGAGGAACGTCGGTATAGTAACGCTCAACCCAATCGAGACAACCATCACAGTGTACAGGGGAGATTGTAGATCGACAAGGGACACAATCGACCAAGGGGGCTTCAGTCTTACCTGTTGTTTGCTTCAGATCTTGCCTAATACCCATGAATCCTTCTTTACCCTTAAGGCATAGTGGTAAATTTGTCATGAAATCATATGGTTCAGTATGAATGATAACCTCCCTCCTGGAACCCTAAATTTATGGATCTTCCCAAGATAGAAAATCCTCTATCTTAAGATCCGAACCCTCATAGATCTCTATCGGATCGATCGAGCTCGGATGAGTATTGTTTCAGTTTCTTAGTTTCCCAGTGTTGGCCCTTGACCAAGTTTTGGGAAATTCTTGTTGATGTTGACCTATTTTGGACTCGACAGCCTGTCGAAGGAGGAGCGCGAGACAAAGTGGAGATCACGAGATCTCGACCCCTTTTTGGGTCCTTTTTGGGTTTTTGGGATTATGTAACGAGAAGGGGATGTCGGCCCATGGGTTTACCCATGCTGAGGCCTATTTTGTAATGTATAAATAGATGTCTAGGCAATGTAAAGAAAGGGGGAATCTGTGTGATGAAAGGATGTATGCTAAGTGCAAGTAGGGTCTGTAAGTGTTATGTGCATGACTATAAGAGACTTGCAGAGCTACATGCAAGTGGTTTTAATGGACGGTGGAAGGCTTTGTGCTGTAACACAAGGAAGAAGGATCTAGCGAGCTACGCAGATCTTCTGTCCTATGCGAAGAAGGATTCTGAGGCTTTGTGCTTGTAACCTATTGAAGAAGCTAATAAAGAAGAAGAGTTGGTAGACGTAGCCCCAGGGTGGGGGTGAACCATGTAAACACAGTGTCGTTCTGCTTTGTGTCTTGTCTTGATGTGTTTATGTTTTCTTTGCTAAGTGCTTTGATAGATATAGATAAATCTTCTTATACTTTGTGCTAATGATGTATAGAATATTATATCTGACCTACATGAATGTGCTCAGTGCTTGAATCTGTTAGATATGATCTATTTATTTATGCTAAGTGCTTAGATACATCAGATCTGAGTAAGTGCTGTGATGTTCTGGTTGATCTACGGAGTAGATATTAGCTACATATTGATGAACTGACAGTGCTAAGTGATTTATTACGTAGTACAATCATAGATATGTGTCCCAGCTAAGGTAGACATCTGAGTCCTGCAACCACCCCTGCCTCTACCTCAGGTGAGACTACATCTGCTTCGCAAGTGCTGCTGAAAGGGTCGGTAGTTAGGGTTTTTTTGGTGCGTTGTTGTAGCATTGAACCATGGGTCTGCCCCTGTCCCAACAAATGGTTCTGTTGTTGGGACCTGAAACTGTGATTGCTAGGAACTAAGAAAGAAGAAGCTTTGTGAAGTTTTGAAAGCTCTGTGCGTAGATCTGTTGCCCTAGTGTGCAACATTCTACTTGACCTGTGAAGCTTTGTGCCAAGAAAAAAGGTAAGATCTAAATAAAATAGGTAAGATCTATAAGCTATGTGCTTTGATAAAGGTAAGAATAGTGAAAAGTTTTAGATCTGAAAGTTTTGTGTTCTATAAAAGTAAGATAAGTGGAAATTTTTTGTTTCTAAAGTATGGATCTAGGTATGTTTGATAGATTCTGTTCTAGATTGAAAACTAGGGCACTAATAGATGAAAGAAGGTTTGATATGAGTAGATCTGATAAGAATAGTGAAAAATATGTTATACCTATGCATAGAAAGAATGTTTGGACTAACAAATGGATGTAGGATCCTGGAAAGAATTTGTTGCAGGTTAGCTTCTATGATCCTAGTGCGCAGTACAGAAAAAGCTGGGGATCATTTAAAAGAAAGAGAGGATTAACCCTCTGTTACAGTTGTAGAAGATTGAGACATCTTGCCAAGGAATGCCCTGGGAAAAGACCTAGTTGTGTTTGTTGCAAAGCTATGGACCATGAGGTGTTGGATTGCCTAAGAATGATTGCTAAGCTGGAAAGAATGAATTTGCATCAAGAAAACCCTAAGGTAGATCCATAAATGGCAGAATCCCAGAAAGAATCAGAGAAAGTATTGTTACATATAAGAGAAACCCTGAATGACCACCGACATGTCAGATTATCAAAGATCTTTAAAGAAAAAGAATGCCTTGAAGCAAGAATAGGAGACTTCGACATTGATTGTGTTCTAGATGAGGAAACATAGGTGAATATCATGACAGAGAGAACTTGGGAAGCTATAGGGAGGCCTGCTATGACTCCCTCATTAGTAGGAATAGGGTTTTTCAGAGGAAAATTGATAAACCTATGTGGAAATCTCACTCAGATATCTATGAATGCCAATGAAATTTCGACAAAAGAAGACTTGGAGATTATTAAGTTTATTGAGGACAACGCCCCATTTACTATGTTACTAGGAAAACCTTGGATTGACAGAGATCAAGCCTTACATAAGGAAGAAGAAGAAGTTTTGGAATAGAAGAAACAAGAGTTAAAATATTTCATGACTAGAAGGATCGCACAATTGATTGAAGAACAGGAGAACATATCGAACCTAGTTAACACTAGAGACACGGATGTCAAAGCTACAAGAACATTAGAAGACCCTCAGAAGACTGAAGTACCTATCCCAGATAAAGAAGAAGTATTACCCTTGAACCCTAGGAAAGAATCTCAACAACGCGAAGTGATTATATCCAAAGAAGATAAGAATCAGAATGGAAAAAGGAATACTGAGATGAAGCTCACTGGAAAGAAGGCTAGAAAGCTAAGTAAGAAGAGGTCCAAGATAAAAAAGTTACAGAAGGTTCCAGAGGGAACTTCGCAGAAAGAAAATTTGCAGAATTGGAGCTTCATTAGGATACCAGAATAATGATACATGGCACTTCGTTGTGGCGAAGCAATATAGCCATTGGGGACATTATAACCGTTCAACTACCGCCCCGAACGGGTCAAAAGGCATTTAAATCTTGACATCAGATCGTTGGACTGAGCCATAATGGACAGAATGGAGTTAATGAAGGCCTCATACCCATTACAAGTGATCTGTTGCCGAGTTACCTATTTATCTCGTCACGCCACGCACAGAGAACACTTTTGTTAACTGAGAGTTTGAGCCTGTAGACTAAGTTGCTATTGCACAATGATCATCGCGTTGTTGTCATGTATTTCATTGCGGTGCATGAGTTAATCTTGAACCAGATATCGTTAATTTCAAGCGCGTATGTTCGACGAACTCAATGCAGTCGAAGAATCAGTAACAGAAGTACTCCTCGACTTGATGATTGAACAAGTCATGTCAGAGAGAGGAATGTCTATAGGTGTACAAGCATTGTTGACGAGAGGACTGCCAACCTCTTCGTCCACTTATCAAGCCAGACCATCCCAGCCAGCAGATGAGAAACGAACCAAGCACAGGGATGATATCGCCAATGCTAAATTGATCCCGAGCATACTACCTACCTATATACCAACTTTGATCGGTGCAGTAAATCATGACAGTGTGCCTAGAGACTTTGAGTATGCCTTGGTCACTACGTACCTCCTGAAGGGGATACACACACTTCACATAGATCAAGAAAAGATTGCAACATTGAAATTTAGAAACTTCAACCTCAATGACAGGAAGGTCTATAACATGCTCGCCCCACATAAGTACCTGACCAGAACAAAGGGAAAAAATTCAAAGATCATCCCTTAGTCATGGACCCATAACCTCGCTTAGTCCATACTGCTCAATGTCATGAAGATTCCTCACTTCAGAAGACACCAAGAGGTGAATGCATGTGTCAAGCTACTGCTTTCTTGTTACCATGGTGGTTATTTGTGGTTAAACCATTGTATCAATGTTGATCTGACATTGATCAATCGAATCACATGCTTAAGCATGCAAGGACCTGATCCACAGGAGTTTTACCCCAGAAAAACCATGGATCGCACTCTAGCACAAAGGATAAAGGACACCTATGGTGATGTCGAGAAAGGAATGCGAGGCTATAAGGTAGCTTCTATATAGAGTGGTGCAATGTGCCTCGCTTGTCAATTGATCACAGGGAAGTTAGTATGCAAGAACCGACTGACCCAAGTCACTGGATTTGTAGTCGACCTCACAGGGAAGTGCGTGGAGGGCCTACAAATGAATTGGGCACAGTACCTGGTGAACCAATCAGAACTCGACTGCAAAGAATCCCAGGATCAAGGGTACAAATTTCATTTCAGATGGCTATTGATCCTGATCGATTTCATTGCCTAGGAGATGCCGGAAGGTGTGACCTTCCTAGACATTGATCCCTTTGAACCTCTAGCCATGAGGTTCTGTACATTGTGGTATTCCAGTGACATGAATAAGCAATGGAAGTCAAATGCCATGTTCCACAAATATTACAACCAGCTAAAGGTAGCCATCCAATCCGAGCTGCGCATGACTCCAAATTCTCTCCACAGGTTTCGGCCTTTGATGAAGTTCAACACTGATCGACATTTTATCTACATCACAGCGCACGCCGATGTAAATAAGAAACAAATACAATCCTACTACAAGTTGAAGGAGGAGGACTTGGAAGAGATCACCAAGGAATGGTCGGTGAACCTCCTTATTCCAGTAGACCCTACGGAGATATCTGACATAGACAACCCAGAAACTGTGTAGGATACACCCGGACCTAGCAAGACAAAGAAGACCAAAGAATTTTAAGATTTAGACAGTACATCCATGAATACTGCTTCCATCTCACCGGATCAAGGGGGTGATGGTGAAGATATAGATGGCATAGAAGCCGAGCAAAATAAAGGCGAGGTAACACCGCCTAGAGATGAGGAGGACCCCTCGAAGAAAAGGAAGGTTTCCCCTCTGAAGCCTTCTTCTCGGAAGAATTCGAAAGAAACAATGACCAAGCTACAGAATATACTCACCCCAGATGACTTCGATTTCATCATAGCAGCCCTGAATGATGCTTTGTTGGAGATAGCAGAGAAATAAGAGGCTAAGCAAGAGGAGATGTACAATCGAATTGAGGTTGAGCTCCAAGGGTGCAACATGCACTACATTCCATCCGTGTAGTTTCCATTGTTCCTCTGTCAGTGGGAACACCAGAACTGGGATATGATCCAACTCAACTCCACCGAATCATTGATACAGTCAAAGCTCGCCTTCAACAAGAACATGAAGAAACAACGCAAGCCACCCAGGCTTTGGCACAAGTACAGGGAGTCCTTCTAGAGTAATGTAGTGCTGTAGAATAGGAAAGGCTTGCTCTCCAAGTGAAGTGAGATGAAGAAAATGCATAGCTACAACAAAGCAAGGAACAATTTCTCATTGAGCAACTCGAGGTACAAGAAATGGTCAACAGAGTTCTTCGCTCTATAATAGTCGTAGAAGTAAAGACCGAAGAGCGAGCTCCACAGTAGGTGGCAGAACTTGAAGAACTAATCTAGAAGCTACAACAATGCATTGTAGACTTAGAGCTCCGCGCAGTGCCCGAAACTCCATAAGAGATAAGGGACCAAAGAGAAACAACTTCTCGTAGCGTAGTTGTGGGACTAAAGGCTCTTGCTGTAGAGTGCAAACAACAGAGTAACCGAAGTGCCCAAACATATGAGAACCTCACCGAGAATCCAGAGTTACAGGCCTTGGATTCACAACTCTAGGAAGTGAAGCAACATGCAAACACATTACAGGCGCAGCTGAAGGCCCCGTTGGCCATAGAAAGAATGAAGCGGTCTCAAGAGCAGCACACCACCTAACAATAGATCCATACGATTCAAAGCAAGGTTATGGAAGTAACTCAAAGGCTCCAACCAATACAAGATAAAGAATGCCAACTGTTCACAGAGGTTGAGAGTCGAGGAGCAGAGCTAGAATAGGTTGTCATCGCAACAAAAAAATGCCTAGCAGGACTAGTGAACGACGCAATGATCTAGGAATTCACCGAGCAAGAGGCCATAGCACAACAACAGATAGAAGTAGCTTGAGCCAAACTCGAGGCATTAGAGGTAGAACTAGTTAGACCAGAGTGACTCGAGATGAGTCACATGTGAGTGTTGGGGGCTTGTTGGCCCTTGACCAAGTTTTGGGAAATTCTTGGTCATGTTGACCTATTTTGGACTCGACAACCTGTCGAAGGAGGAGTGAAAGATGAAGTGGATATCACAGGATCTCGACCCCTTTTTGTGTCCTTTTTGGGTTTTTGGGATTATGTAATGGGAATGGGATGTCG
>ML797857.1:91044-116241 GCA_009831015.1 Picea engelmannii
CGGGTAGTAGTTTAGAAGAAACATTGGCCAATAAATCAACTTCTGAATTACTTAATCTAGGAATGGAATTTATGTTAAATGCTAAAAAAAATTGCATCGAACTCCATACCTTGGTTTGGTAGCTTTTCAGATGTGGTGATAAGAAATGTATGACATTTCTTACCTGCTTAACCACGATTTCTGAATCACCAAATACCATCAAATTCCGCACTTCCATATCCAAATCTTTCCTAAGTCCTTGTAGAAGTGATTTGTACTTGGCGGTGTTATTAGTGCACTCAAACTCTATCCAACAAGTAATAAAAGTCTTATTACCTGCAGGATCGATGAGCACACAACCTGCACCTGTGCCTTCTTTAGATTTGGATCCATCAAAGTACAATGACCAGATTTGGGCTTCGTCAGCAGTACTTGGCATACTTGGAAAATATGATGTCTGAGTATAGGTCATAACTTTCGATTGCTGCCCAGGATCAGTAATAGGAGAAATTTCAATCATGGAATTACCAAAGAAGGTATTCATTCCCTGCATTTCAAATGAATTAACAAATGCAGTGAAAGGTTCATTTGCATCATTTATATCTGTCACAGTATGCTTAAGATAACGTTCTCTGATTATCCTGATTTTGTTGGGCTATCCATTTTCAGGTAGCCACAAATGAGACCAATCTGTGGAAAAGTAAGCATGCAGTTGTTCTGACCAGTCCTTACTTAAAAACAAACCGTAAACTTCAAGGATATCAACAACGATAATGTCAATTATTAGATGAACCTTAGGATTGGAAGATAATCTCACCAGAGCATTCTTAAGCTCACCAATTACCTTAACGTTTGTTCGATCTAGCTGAATGATCTTGAGATCATAAGGTTTAACTTTTGCATAAATTTTTTGACAAACAGATAGAGGCATCATGTTTGATGATGCACCAGAATCGACCATGCAATTATGTACATTCCTATTAAAAATTTCAAAGGTTAACAAAAAAGCCGGGACATTTTTTCTAGTGTTAACAACAGAATTCTGCTGATTTTTAACTGCTATCCCTATAATAGTTTTATCTACATTTTCTACAGTTTTTCCTGCTAAATCCCTTTTATCTCGAAGTTCAGATGTCATTTTAGTTGGGATTTCTTTGGCTGTATTTGAGCCAATTTTTGCTGATTTATTGCTGCTAGGATCACTGTTTTTATTGTTTTCAGCGATGTTTTGAAGCATTTTCTACCAAAAAAGGGGAAATTTCAGCAGCTCGAAAACATAAATATTAGCTCTCAGTTTTTTTAGATCTTCAATCAAATCGTATTCTAAAACTGGAGCTGCTAAGCTTTGTTTAATTTCAGCTTGCTTTGACTATTTTGGAAACACATTTTTATCGACTTTAGAAGGGGGTTTGTTTTGCATTTTGCTTCTTGTGTTGTAGGGGTGAACAGTTTCAAAATTTTCTTGGAAGATATTGTCCGAGAAGTGACTGAAGATAGTAGGAGATGATGCCTGCTCTTCCAATTCTTCTTCCTCAACTACGTCTTCAAAATTTTCAGGAGGGGTAGAGGCAGAATTATCATGTGCTTCTAAGATGGTTTGCAAAGCGTACTGTAAACTTTCAAGATTTAGACCTTCAGTGGTTGGGTTTGGCCGGTTGGGAGGAAAAGGTTTTCTGAAAGGAGGTTCAAAACTTCCTTTGCTTGATGATGCCTCCTCGAATGATCTCTTCAAGTCAACGACCTGATTGGATAGTTTTTGGAAATCTTTATGCAAGCTTTCTAAGTCTAAAGTTTCCGGTTGATTTTTAGTTTGAGGAGGCCTAGTAATGATCTCTATTTTCTTTCTAGAGGATGAAGTTGTTTCAACTTCACTACTAAGATTATCGTTCAGGCTCAAAATATCCTTTTCAATTTGGCTTGCCTCCTCAAAGGCTTCAAGCAATGTGTTCTTTTTAGACCTTTGGACCCATATGGCTATATTATTGTGCAAGGCTTTAGCATAATATGCAACGATGAAAATTTTAGCGGGCATTGAATCTACAGGGATTTTATTCTTTAAAGTAAGAAATCTTTGGTTAAAATCTTTCACTTTTTCCTTAAGATTCGTTTTTAAGCTGGAAAGTTCCATAATCAAGACTTCCAGAGATTTATCATCTCTAAATTTTTCCAAGAAACAATTTTCAAACTTGTCCCAAGAGACAATGGTTTGGGGCTGTTGAGCAAAATACCATGTAGAGGCATTTCCCTCAAAAGTATAAGGGAATAATCTGCATACTACATCCTTGTGTTCAACACTCTGAAGTATAAATGCCAACATAAATTTTATGATATGATCCTCATCAGACTGCTTTGAGTCTGGATCAAATTTGGCAGCCATTTCTCCGGATGTTTCGGTAATGGGTGCTGTGGTTCGGGTACAACCACAACATCTTGATCGAGACAAGGTCTGGCAAGATTGTTTTGATTTTCCATGGGAGTTGGTGGTGTATAAGGATGATATGGTTATTATGAAGAACTACCTTCATCTGAAGATTATCCTCCTGAAGAGGATGGAGATGAACCAAGTGGGGAAGGTGGGATACCAGATCCTCCAACTCCAAGGGTAGGTGTTTCGATAAGATTGGTAGTATTATCACCTAAAGGGTTTTGGAGTAGACCAGTGCCTTGAAGTTGTTCTTGGATATCTGAGAAATATAGGGGTTGATTAAGTGGCCTACCAGGTTGTCTGATATGGGCTAATGTACTATGCGTTCTTATGAGTGACTGATGAACAATTTCTTGGATGTCGGCCCCTTGAGGAACTGGTGTCACTGGTTCAATGGGAATCTTAGGGTTGTCGTTTGAGGTAGTTGTTGTTTCAAGTGTAACGTTGTTGTCTGAGTGACTACATGTTGCCACAGGGGAGAGAGTGTGTGGGGGAGGAGTCTTTCAATCTCCACGTGCCATCAATTGAATTCAGGCCCTCCTTTTAGCGTCATTTGTTGACGGGCGTAAGTGACACGGTGTCAACTGGAAGGATAGATCCGGATTGGGGTTGTCTAATTAACCCAAGCCGTTTGGTGTGATCTATTCTGATGGGTTTAATGGCTCCGTTAGCCAACTAAGGTCCTAAAATAATGAAAGAAAAACTACCCTAAATCTATAACTACGATACTATGTACACAAATCTAATTATTTACAAATGCTAAACAAAAACATAAATATGAACATGTGATTATGAACATGTTATTTACAATTTGCAAGTTTTGGTGGATGTCTTGCGAAATCAATGTTTTTGTAATCGTTTACGAAGTAGATAAAGAAAGCACATTTTTTTTTATATTTTCTATTTAATAATTTAAAATCTAAGAACTCAAAAGATACTAATAAAACGTAGTCTCAAACAAGAGAAGAATAATAGTCACATCCAATTTAAACTGTCTTATTTCACTAATAAACTAATAACGGAAATTGAATGTGAATAACACTAACATGAGATTAGTCTCATACTATGTCTATATCCCTGTGCAATCCAAACTTCCAGCTATCTTGCCTATGAGAGAAATTTTTAACAAGCTTGTGCTGACATCTCCAGAATAATCTCAAGGTGTTTTTGGGAGCAAGGATATAAGAAGAGAGTAATAACATGTAAATCATGTGACCTTATAATGATGAATTTTTGCATTAAAAGAAATTTTAATGTGAAGCATTCATATGATACATCAACTTAACATCAAGCCTAAATCAGTGATATTAAAGTGAAATAATGATCACAGATATAATATATGAAAAAACAAATTATAGACAAGTTTTAAAGCGCTGAATAAAATGAAACATTATATGCTAATGAGACTAAAGCTGTATAACATATTAATATCCCATAATATAAGAGGTAAAACATAAATGGAACAATGTCACGTTGGTCTAAAGCCGAGATGTGAAATTTTTTTCCATATACTCTTGGTAATTACATGTCCATGATGTGTTCCAAAAAGACCCCTTTCACTAACAAAAGTGAATAATATTTAAAGTAATCCAGGATCCAAATACTCATATCTCACAGGATAGAGTTGAATCTCCCAAAATCAAGTAATATTACAAAAACAGTGGATTGGAAACCACTCATAACAGAGTTGGTTTATTCAAAAATTAAATCAAAGTTTTTATAAAATATAAAGAAGGAGAAACTACTAATCATTTAGGTGTATAATTGAAAATATTTCCTCCAAGTAATCACCAGCAGAATCTCCCATTTCCTGAGAATAGAAAAACCAATTTTTTATATTAGAAAAACAATTGCTAATCACTAATTATTATTATTAAAAGGAATGGATATAGAATCAAAGATTCTGTAGCCAGTTTTTATTCTAGTAAATGAAATCACAATTCAAAACTACTTATTTCAACTTAGATAACAAAATCAAACGAAATCACAACAAAACGTTTTACCATTAAAAATCTGCCAAAGAGGGATCAGATAGTTCAGAGTTTATAATTGCCTTGACACTGGTTGTATTCTTAATGAATATGTTTCCAGATCTCTTGATACATTTAGTCTCCCTCTCTGAATGTGCCTTGAGCTCAAGGTTTTCTTGCTTCAATAGATCATTCTGAGCAGTCAGAATTTTAATTCGGGCCTGTAAGAGAGGAACGTTGGTATAGTAACGCTCAACCCAATCGAGACAACCATCACAATGTACAAGGGAGATTGCAGATCGACGAGGGACACAATCGACCAAGGGGGCTTCAGTATTACATGTTGTTTTCTTCAGATCTTTCCTAATACCCGAGAATCCTTCTTTACCCTTAAGGCATGGTGGTAAATTTGTCACGAAATCATATGGTTCAGTATGAATGATAACCTCCCTCCTGGAACCCTGAATTTCTGAATCTTCCCGAGCTAGAAAATCCTTTATCTCAGGATCCGAACCCTCATCAATATCGATCGGATCGATCGAGCTCAAATGATTATCATTTCGGTTCCTTAGTTTCCTAGAGATTAGGCATCCCGCTTTCTTATTCTTGCAACCCAAATCTGTGCATTGTTGCTTTGTTCCTTTACTGAATTTCTTGACATCAGAATTAACACTAGCATCGTTCACAGGCACATGAGGATCATTTCCCTTCAATTCATTAGTCACTTTTTCTGGAGATCTTGCAGGTGAAAACCGACATGGTGATCCTTTATCTAGAGGGGTTTTATCAGTAAACTCTGGTCCATTAATTGAATTACCAAAATGGTTTCCAACCACTAGCTTGTCTAAGTTAGGGTTTGTTGTAGGATTAGCCTGGGTGAAGCCATTCCTCATCAAAAAGGTCTCCCAACTGTCACCTATGGTTGATAGATGATACATCAACAATATTTTAACCAATCCATGATGGAATAGGATTGAATTGATACCCTGTCATTTGTAATGCTTGGGCATCTTATAGAAGCTCATCAATAAGTAAAAAGGCATATCTAAATCGAAACCTATGAAATTCATGAGCAAACAGATATGGTAGAGAAAGACCAATATGTATCAACCTTCGCATGTAACAAATTGTTTCGGAATTAACAATAAACTATGCCATCTAGGTTTTAACAGAGCGATAGGAATACCTTTTACACGACAGTTGGTTTTTCGGGAGGTCATAAACAAATTCCACAAGACTTCTTGTATCCTGGTGTTTTTAAACTATCTCTTGCCCTTTGGTGGGAGCCCTGTTTCTTTGCTGACGAAATCTTTTGTCAATTCTAATTGTATGTCTCCAATCTTAGCTCTCAACTCATCAAAGGTTCGTGCGAAGACTTCTACTACATCAAGATTATAACCCTCAATTATTTTGAGGAATGCATCCCAGCCATGACCCTTTAGGTCATCGATAGCATCATCATGGGATAATAATTCTTGGCCTCCGTTTGACTCTATGCGAACAACGGGTGCCATGACCACTGTAACCAAGATGCATCAGAGATCACTCATTATAGTTTTAGGTTCCAATCATGCGAGCAACAGAAACAAGTTTGAATGGAGAGTAGAAACATGAAAATAATAGATCCCTTAGGATATCATAACTCGGATAGTTAGAAGGAAAAACAAAGGGTTCATTGTATTCCTTACCATCTCTCACGATGAGTGCCAAAACTACAGAGTACAAAACCCTATGAAGACAATGAATAGCTTCATTAATGTTTTGAGCCAACAAGGTAAGGCGAAAATGCAAGTACAATAGGTCTGTACTCATTGGTATGAATGTTGATACTATTAGAATGTGACGGATGTGCTCGTTTTACCATAGACATTATCACTATTGTCACCCAACCATAGGCCGAAGCCACCCTCCGAACACCTTAACCTTGACAGAGAATCACTCTAGAAGAAAACCCTAAGCTAGATAGCCAAACAAAGGGTGGTGCACCTTTCTCCAAGGATAGCACACCAAACAAGAGTTGATCAGATAGTCCAAACCATAGCCAAGAGATAGTCCAAGAAAAAATGTAATCTACTAGTTGCAACATCTCTCCTCCAAACATGCACACAAACTGGCTAACTGCAGTGCGCACAAGTGACCTCTGCAGTTCTGAGAATGCCTTCCAGAATGAAGAATGGCCTCCTATATTTATACTAATTCTGGCTAACTGCCTGGGCCGACTTCTCATTCTGAGTACCTATATAATATTTCTTTTTGCCGAATTCTTCTCTTGGAGGCTAATAACCTAATACAAATTATCTTCTTGAGCTGATTTTTCTTTTAGGGTTATTAGCCAACTCATTAGGGTTTCTTCTTGCTTCCCAAAATATTCTATTCTCGTCAAGTTTACACGTGGAGGTAAATACCTCCCACAACTACCATAATATCAAAAATCCCTCCTAGCTAGGGAGGTATTGAAGAAAATGGTCTTGAGCACAAACATACCATTGAATCACTAACATCATCATAGTCGTACAGACTATCTCAAGATTAGATCATCAACACCATCATCATTATCAATGTCATCAACTGCATCATCTTTGAAAACCATACTCCATCTGAGTAATCAAACATGATGCTGGATAAGTCAATCACTTCATAGAGTGACACAAGAACCATTCCTCTAATCCAGACATATGTCCTATAAGAATAGATGTCCTGGACTATTTTTTGTTTGAGAAATTTATGTCCATTGATCATCCATCTAGTTGATGATCATTTCCAACACTGTTGATAGTCTTCAAGGAAATTGGAATAATATCATTTAATAGAACAAAATTGTATCTATCCATAGTAGTACACAACTACAATCCAGCGGTACACTACCACACCAAGTAGCACACAGGTACTTGATCAGTGACGTATGGTCACAAATAGTGGAACACATCCACCACACTAGTATACATCTATTGTCTATAACAATCATTTGATATCAACCTACACATAAAACATTGTTATGATATAAAATGAATCATCTGGGCCATTCTTCCACTCACATCTGTGAGATATGGAAGAGAATATTCCCTCAGAAGGTAAAACATCAATGATGAGCTATCTGGACTATTATTTTCAAGAAAGGAAGAATAACTATCCTGATTTATGAGACTGGACCATTCCCCACCCTAAGCCATTCCTCTAGCACTAAACAAAGTGCAACCTGGAGAGAATGAGTCTGCCCTAGGGAATTCCTATCCCTGATTGCTGAACCTAGACCATTCCCCACCCTGGGCCATTCCTCCGGCACTAAACAAAGTGAAACCGGGAGAGAATGAATCTTCCCTAAAGAATGACTGTCCGGACCATTTCCTAGGAAATGATTGTCCTGCACCAACTTCCAAAACAGACCATTCTTCGAAACTTCTCACAACTATGAGCTTCGAAAGAATGACTATCTGACGAGGCGGGCCAGTCTTCTTGAGTAACCCTCAAGAAGAGAGACTATCCTAGACCATTCCCCATGTTAACAACAATGGAAAATTGTTTTTTATGGTACATCAACATCCATCGAACCATTTTCATTACGAAAATGACCGTTCGATATGGACCATTTTCCGGAATGGAAAATGCCTGTCTGTCAGAAATCTCAAACCACTTTCCAAACTGGAAAGGAACTGCTCATCCTGAACCATTTTTCGAACTGAAAAATGTCTGTCCATAAATCAATGACACATCAGTGCTCCCTCCCAACCTGGGAGTCATCTCTTCCTTTTTCAATAAGGAAGTCGTCTCCATGAGCTCCATCTTGAGTACACAAAATCTTTTATCTTGGATAGAGGCTTTATCCAAATGTATGCTTATCTGCTCATCTGTGGATATATATATTTGAGAATCACTTTCTCTTTTCTGTACTTCATCACAGAGAGTGTAATGCTTGATCTCAATGTACTTTGGTCTTTCTGGAACACTGGTATTATCTGAAGGCTTCATATAGCTCCGATCAATCATTGTTGGATTCATATTTTGTTTCCTACTATCTCATGACATCGTGGAAAGGGTCAAACTGGAACATATCCAAGTGGTACTTCTTTTGCCATCATGAGGGTTTGTCATGGATTAGAAATCCATCATCCTGAGCTTCTAAGTAACCATTCTGATACAATATCTATGATATAGAAAGTTTTTCACCATGCTTCTATTATGCATTGAAGGCTCTCTACCAAGTTGTCTTCTTCCATCTGCATACAAGAGTCTCCTTCTGATATACCTCAAAACCTTGAGGTTGCTATACACTTCTTTGTTTGATTACTCTGTTGAGGAGAACAATCCTTACATTTTTCTGATGTTAACTCCAACCCATGGATATTGCAGACGATATAATGGCTCATGCAGAGGTATGTTTGGTTTACTGGAACGAACAATCATCATAGTCTTCTCCTTCCATCTGGGAGAACCTCTAGTTCTAAATATCGCAATGCTTTCATTCATAAGTTTTCCATACATTGTTCTACGTCACAACTTTCAGTTCCTCTGCTTGATTTCTTTTAGTGAGTTCATGTCAGGCTGGTAGTCTTGTGATTCTTGATACACTAACTGGTTTTTTTGTATTTTATTTCTCTCTTGGAATCTTCATGTTCTTCCTCATGTTTCTCTTTAGCTCTTGAGTTCATGGAGTTTTCTATAGATTTCATGCCTTGAAGATTCCGMTTTCTTCCTTTCATCATAGGATCATGGATGTGGATGGAAAACCATGGATACTTTGAGGCTTCTTTTCGAGGAAGACTTCTTCTAAAGTCAAACTAAACACATATTGCTTTTCATGRCTGCTACCATGGATATATACTTCATCATATTCAATGGATCATAGGATTAGCTCCCTACTAATACTTGCTTCATGTATGAGTGCATGTTTTTCTTTTGGGAGTATATAATCAACTCYYYCCATCTAACATAATCCAYGCTTCCGTCTGCATCCTTATTGCCTTCTGCAAGGTGTCATAAGTCTTTCTCCAATTTATTCTTGATTGTTGACTTCTTTCTGTCTTTACTTCTTCTAGGTTTCTTCAAGATTGATTTTGATCTCRGCTTATCTCATAGTTGTTACTTATGTAATAAATTCCACATGAATTGTTTGATGTACTTCATCCTTTCATGTGTATTGTTTGACTTGTAGTCATAATGATAGAAATCCTTATCTTGTTGTTCTTCCATAGGTATAGTTTTTCTTTGAACATGTTATCTTCTAAGAAATGGATATGCGAGATATGTACAGAAGATATGGTATATACAAGAACTATGCAGAGTATTGTTACCTTGTCTTAGAAGAAGAAGTTTGTTTTGTCCTGCTTGGATTTATTTGAGGGTTCCCTTTCTTCGGAAACTGATGCTTCGTGTGTTTCCTTCCTTTTCTTTAATTCGGGACAATGATTCTTGTAGTGACCATACTTTCGACAATTGAAGCATTGTATTCTTGACATATCTTTCTCTTGATTTGGTTTCTTTCTATAGCCAAACTTCTTTTTATTCCTGAAATGCTTGAACTTTGTTGTGAAGTCATGATCATCGTATTTATTTTGAAGTTTCTCTTTTGCACTGATCTTTGATTCTTATTGTGCACAACAAGTCCAAAGTTCTTCAAATGTAGGATACTCCTTCCTTGTGTTCATGCTTGCGGAAAATGCATCCCATGTCTTGGGAAGACCATTGAGCACTATATTTACGAGTTCCTTCTTTGAGATGATATCTTCAATAGCTTGTAGTTGATGTCTTAAGTGAGAGATCCTCACAAAGTATGATGTTATGTTTTCATCATCATTCATCTTCATGTCATGGAGCGCTCATTCTTTAGACTCGTTACTTGTCCAATGTTTCTGACTGAGAAGAGGTTTGTTAGGGCATTGTACATATTATTCGATGAGTCAAGATGGGAGATGTAGGGTATCAAGTGGTATTTTATAGATTCCGCTATGATACTCATGGCATTGATGTCACTGTCTCTGAACTTCTCCATAACTACAACGTTTTGCAGTTCCTTCTCTTTTCCTTCTTCAAACTCTGGTTCCATGATCTTTCCTTTCATGATATCTAACACTTTATTCTTGGCGAGGATGAGGTCAATCCTTATCTTCCACACTATGAAGTTAGAAGCCCCATCTAACTTGTTTTCTGACTTCATAGAGTAGGTCATGGTTTCCTTGACTTGGTCAACCCTAGATTTAATCAAAAACTCAAACTTGAAATCTTGGCTTGCTGAGAGTACCAGGAGGTTCACTAGGCTAGGGCACACTAGTCTATCTAGAAATCAGGTCAATCCCTTCACTTAAGGTGCCTCAACAATAGGGTTAGGGTTTCTGCAACTGCACCTGCTAGTAACCCTAGCGACAATGATTTTGTAACTACTCCTGCTAGAAACCCTAGCGACAGTTCTTCAACGATCTTAGTATCCTTATGGCTATGCTCCCTTCTAGTGGTTAGACTGAATGAAGTAGGTGTGGGCCCATAACCTGTTATAATGTGATGGATGTGTTCATTGTACCATAGACAATATCACTATTGTCACCCAACCATAGGCCGAAGCCACCCTCTGAGCACCTTAACCTTGACAGAGAATCACTCTAGAAGCAAACCCTAGTTTATATAGCTAAACAAAGGGTGGCACACCTTTCTCCAAGGATAGTGCACCAAACAAGAGCTTATCATATAGTAAAAACCATAACTAAGAGATAGTCCAAGCCAAAACGTAATCTGCTAGTTGCAGTAGCTGCAACGAAAACTCTCCTCCAAACCTACGCACAAACTAGCTAACTGCAGTGCACACAAGTGAGCTCTGTAGTTCTGAGAATGCCTGCCAGAATGAAGACTGGCCTCCTGTATTTATACTAATTCTAGCTAACTGCCTGGGCCGACTTCTCATTCTAAGTACTTACATAATATTTCTTCTGGCCGACTTCTTCTCTTGGAGGCTAATAACCTAATACAAATTATCTTCTTGAGCCGACTTGTCTGTTAAGGTTATTAGCCAACTCATTAGGGTTTCTTCTTGCTTCTCAGAATATTCTATTCTCATCAAGTTTACACGTGGAAGTAAATACCTCTCGCAGCTACCATAATATCAATAGATACGACCATTGAAATCATGAGAAGAATATCAAAAATCAACCAAGTCTCTTCATGTATCAAAACAATTCGACAATGAACTATCGAACCATTGATTTCATAAGGACCATATTAAAACAAAAAAAAATTGAAAATGGATTAATCAACCATTTCATAAGACTTGAATTTCAATTACATATGGATGGCTTTTTAAAAGATATTTCTAAGGCAAAAAAATTGTTAAACCAAGCCAAGTTTTATGTTTAATTCATTCTTACAGTCATGAAATAAAAATAAAACAAATGAAAATGCACGCAATAAAGAATTCAATAAGGTAAGCTTTAATCCGACAATCAATTTGAAACTCAAAAAAATGTTTACAAATTTGAGGTGATGGAAGCTACGAAAAAGTGTAATCTCTTTCGATCGTGTTAAATATCAAAATCATGTGTGGCTTCGAACACAATACAAACAAAGAATGAAAGAAACTTGTAAGTTAATATCAACACCATCGCTTGCAAGTTAATATCATCCCAAAAGAAAATCTAAAAATGAATAATACCTAGCCTCACTACCACGAAGTTGCTGCAACCCTCAGTTGTCGTTGGCATATGGTAAAGAAGTGGGAAGTAGATAAAATAAAAAACAATTGTTCCTAGGCATATATAAAATTGTGGGCATTCAAAATGGACCTGAAACATATATGTTCAAAGAAACAACATTACATATGGAAGAATGCCCCAATTTTCTACAGAAAATATTTACCTGGTAAGGAGATCATCTGTTAGTAAATGTGATTAACCATCCATTCCACTTAGGAGATGAAAACATTACAACACACCTGCCACTTTACTTGGTAAGGGAGCCATCCGTTCGTGCGCATGTGGTAAGAAGAAGAAGCAAAAACGACCCACCCATTCTACCAATGCCCAGTAAAGTAACACAGTAAAAAACCTAAAATAGATTCACTAAACGCCCAATAAAAACATTGGAGGCATTCTGGTTGAAATAAATCACCAAGCAACATTCTACTGAAAACTTAAAGCTAATTGTGATTGTTAACTGGTAATGAAATTAATGTATTTACTATTTATTAACGTGATTTTGAGAGAATGAAATCAATTCCCAATTAATAAATACTGGAATTGATTTTGATAGCAATCGTGAAGTAATTCCCAGTTAATAAATACTGGTAATTGAATTTGATAGAAATCATGAAGTAATTCCCAGTTAATCATATATACTTAATTCACCATAAATTTAATTCCTAGTAGCAATCGTGAAGTAGAAATGTATTTATTAACACGATTTTGATTCGACAATGAAATCAATGTGGTGATTTCATTAAAGACATTTGAGCAATGTTGATTCTGTAATTAAACAATATGCAAAGTTAAGAGGATGATCAGTTGAGGAAGCTGGTCAATTTTTCTCTATCGAGCTTTCCAGCTTGTGGGAAGAGGAAGAGAACATGCCAATATGATAGCTACTGTACCTAGCTGTATGGGAGATATGGCCTAGCCAAACATGGCGACAATTTAAATCTGACACTATAAAAGATAAAATGTTAATATTGGAGTAAATTTTTTATGTCAAGTAAGTTTGTTAATCACCTAAATGACAATCAGATGGCCAATTAGTAATTCCTTAATATGATTAAGTAAATGTGAAAAATTAAATAGGTTAACAGATGCCTTTAAAAATGCCAGGAAGTTATGAACATTAAATTCCATTAATTGATTTGGAAGGACGATGAAGAATATGCCACCATCTTCAATTGCTAGCCATAAGATTAGGATTGATAATAAAAAGATCATTAAATGTGTCCATTTCCAATAGGTGTACGCCTATCAGTGTAATAAAACAAGGATGGATGGTGAAGGATGCATCCATGGTCATCTAACAAAGATCGACCGTAATGAATCTATCAATTGTCACATCAAGAGATCAATTAGATGGGGGGACACCTTATGACATAATTATGTATTTTACTTTTTGTACATGATTTTACACAACCATAAGAACACCATGGAAAATATAACCAACACACAATTATCCCATCCATCCATTTTAACTCATAAACATTTAATTATCAGGCATTGGCCTTGAGGTCCACATAAGGAATATTTACAATGCATTCCACATTTTTACAATATGGGGTCATTACAACTAAAACCACGTAGATTTTCTCCTATCATATAAAGCACATCATATAATTAATACATGGTTTATTACCTTACAATCACAAGGTCAAAACATGGATATTACATTGAAAATCCTCTTCGAGATCAATAAGTTTTCCTATAGAATTACCCAATATTTCAAAAATATCTCTACTCCATTATAATGTACATAGGGAGGATAATATAGGGTACTTAGGGAGGTACCCTAGGGAATAATAAATGTAATGTGGCCATAATAATGGAACATGTCCACTTGTTAGTTGACGGGTAATAAATAGGTTCACTAGGTAGTTAAAATGGAATAATATAATAGTAAGGGATTGTTTGCATAAACCCCTAAGAATTGTTGAGTTTTTTACTTATATAACTAGCAGTTATAGTTCTTCTTTATCATTATAATAATTTAGCACATCAGCTGCATAAATAAGATCAATAAAAGAGAGGCAATCACAAAAACAATAGACACACATATTTTCCTGGGAAACCCTCACGGGGGAGAAATCCCAACAAAAACTTCCTAGTATAGATAGACCAAAGACCGAACACAAGATCCTCCTCTACTCCTTCACTAGGAATATTAGTGCACCACTTAACCAAGAAATACCAAGAGATAGACCAAAACCCTCCTTGAAGTCACCCCCAGTTGCAAAAATTTCTCCTCCAAGACTTGTGCATTGCAAAGTTGGTCCATGAGTCTGTACAAATGAGGCACTGGCCTCTCTTATAAATAGTTGTGTAGCCAGCCTATAATTAGGTCTAGGTCGACCTGTTACTTTACTCTCTTAATTTACATTTTAACTGTCAAGGCACAAAAGGGCCAACATTTGTTAAGGAACAATAGGGCCTGATTAAATATAATATAATAATATTATTCAACTCTCTCTCAGGTAGAATATTGTTCGAAGTTACAATATTTCAACACTCCCCCTTAACGAGAATGGTATTCTACTGAGAACACTAATAACAACTGACTAGACTCAATACATCATCAAGAAGAGGGGACATCATCATCAACACCAAGAACAATGTCGGTCATATCTATAGGTCATCAGAAGTTTTTCTCATCATCAACATCAGTAGAAATTGAACATCATCATCATCTGCAGTACGGAGCTAGAGTAACATCATCATCATCATTAGCATGAAGTTGGAACATCAACATCAATAATAGGAAGCTGGAACAACGTCATCAACAACACAGAGTTGGAACAACATCATCAACAACACGAATTTGGAACATCAACATCAACAACATGAAGCTATAATAACATCATAAACAACATGAAGTTGGGACCTCAACATCTATATGTGGCAATAGAATGAGGCAGGTGCATCAACAAAAACATATGTGGTACTTTGACAGATCGTCCTTACCGGACCTTCTGGATCTTCCCAAGAATCATAAGATTCCCTAGGATATAAAATCCTAACAAGCTCCCACATGGTACTTTGAGAGACTGTCCTTATCGAACCTTTGGGGTCTGCCCAGGAATCATAATAGTCCCTGGGATATAAAATCCTAACTGAGCTACCAATACTGACCACAACTGGTGCACATGTAGTCTAACAGGCCGTTCTTACTGGACCTTCAGGATTTGTCCAGGGATGATCAGTCCCCTAAGATATAAAATCATAACTGAGCTACCCGTTGTTGGTCAGGATACCATAGTATCATCAACATAACTCCCCATTTCAAGGGAGGTCCTTTCGGACTACACTAAGCTTGTCTCAGAAGTACTCAAACTTCACATGAGACAGAGGATTAGTCAATACATATGCAACATGCTCATTCATGCCAACATATTGGAGCTTTACAACTCCCTTCTTCACCATGTCAAGAATGTAGTGATATTCTTTCTCTATGTGCTTTGTCTTATCATGGAATACTGGGTTCTTTGTCATCTTTATGCACCTATGTTTAACACATAGAATCATGGTAGCTTCTATCTCTAGGTCAAATAAACATGTCAACACTTCCGAAGCTATATGGATTCACGACTGGAGGAGCATGCTGCAATGTACTCCGCTTCTTCCATACTGAGAGAAATATAGGATTACTTCCTTCTTTTCCATGAATTCATGGCTGACCCCAAACTTAGACAACATCTTGAAGTGTTATTTCTATTTGAAGCACTTCCAACCCAATCTAAACCAGTATAACCATACAGTCTGAAGTCATGATCTCCAGTACAACATAGACCATAATCCAACGTACCCTTAAGGTATCTCATCACATGATTTGTAGCTACAAGGTGAACAAGTCTGGGATCCACCATATACTAACTCAAGGTGTTCACAACAAAGAAATATCTGGCCCAGGATTTGTCAGATACATCAAAGAACTAATAATATGTTTGTATCAAGTAGCATAACTAACTCTAATGAAGTATCAACTAGAAGATTCAAATTCATATCCAAGGGTGTGTCCATGGCTTTACATTCCAACATTTCAAACTTCTTCAGTATTTTAATTGCATACTTCCCTTGGTTAAGGAAGATCTTCTCTGGGCTCTTCCATACTTCAGGACCTAAGAAATCAGGCCTAGGTCTTTCATCTCAAATTTTGCAGCAAGCTTCTTTTTGCAATATGTGATGAAATTTTCTTCTTCTGTCAAAAATAAATCATCCACATATAGTAGCAATACAACTAGCTCATCATTCATAACCTTGAAGTAAATATTATAATCGATTTTACTCTTGGTCAAGCCCAAGATCGTCAGGAAACTATCAATTTTTCCATCCCAATTTTTCACATCACAATGTACCAACCTGGTACACTTGCTTAATTGCAACTCAATCTACATAATCATGTGTTGGTTCTATGTGCTTTTTGCAAAGCACTATTTGTCTCACTGCCCGAGAGTATATCCTCTAATTTTTTTGTAATTGTTCCTTCTGGAACCGGGACTCTTCACCTGCAGTTTTTATTTCTGAAGATGATAATGACTGCTCTATTCTCACTGTAGTTGTTGAAATCTGAGAGTATATCCTCTATTCTATCATGGAAACAAATTCAATTAAAATTGAGAGTGGTTGATATTGAAGGTAGCTTTTCTTCTGTCATGGAGGCAACTCACTATCAAATACATGGACTTCTCCCTTTTAATCTCATACTGTATTAGAATCATGGTTGTTATGGATGTCTTCATGAACACTAGAACTATTTCTTCGATTACCAGAGCAAGTGTCTCATCATAGTCTTCTCCCTCTTGCTGGGAGAATCCTATGGACAAAAATCAGGCTTTGTACATATTTATAATGTTATTTTCAACATGCTTTATATGTTAGATCAATCTTAGAAGTCACCACTAACTTCCCTTATAGTCTTAAGGAAAAATCCATATCCTAGTCCTTCTGAATGGCTTCCTCCTCTATCATTGAAACAAGGGAATCTTCTTAGGATATTTCGTGTCTCCTAGAGGTTTTTGAAGCTACAATATAGTATTCTCAACTCATGGCATATGTCTGCAAGTCCTTGAAGATGTCTCTTTTTCCCATTTGATCCTTTCTGAGATCAGGCTTACTCTGAATCTTGATTTCTTTTGAGTCTACAAAAACTTCATAGTCTTTGCATGATATACTTGGTGTTGAATACAAAGTCTTAATATGAAAAGTTGAGTTAGACTTCAAATGAATTCTTCTTCCTGTCTAGGTGGCTTCATTATCCATTGACCAAGTCTACTATGAGTTCTATTCTAATGTTTGGACATCTTTGGAGCCTTCTGCTCCTTACAATCAATCTCCATACAAGATACTCTGTATCTCAAAAGTATCTTCTTCTTCATCTTCTTTGGTACATGGATGTATATGGTTATGTATATAACTTGGATAGTCTGCTCCATGTCTCATCTAATATATTTCCTATTGCAATCGTCACTATAGATCCCTTAGGTTTATCACCTATGACCTACCTGGAACAAGAACAACAAGGGATAAACAACATACAAGAATTATACTCTTAATAATAATAAAACAATAGAAAGAAAAATCGTCATAGTAGCTCCTTTAGAGATATCACTTGTGACCTACCTGAAACAAGGGTAAAAATTAAGAAATGCAATAATAAGGAATGAGAGAAACACTCTTCTAGTGTTGTGATCAATCATTTCTCCATGGTAAACTGGAAACAAAACAAGAAGTTTCTCCTAGAGGAGATGTTAGTTATATCTAGTGAATGATTACAATAAGCATTTATATCAATAGTGCTCACATGATACCAAGTATTCAATAATAAAACTTTTCAAATAGTGTTATCACAACTATAGTGTTTAGTAGTGATTGAACTTGATATGTGTAAATTTGAATCTTATCAATTTAATCAATCAAACCTAGAACCTAGAGTCTTGTTGTTGTAGGTGAATCCCCCTGTGGACAAGTGGATTCCCTCTTGGTCTCTAGACTCCTAAGGCTAAGACAAAAAAGTGCTTAACATGGACACTGACTTCCTTTTAGATCTAATCAAGCTAATAAATGAGAGATAAAGAGTACCTTATTAGCAACGTTCGTCCTTGCAAAGTCCTAGCTAAGCTTCGATCCTGAGCTCCTTGATAGGTCCTACAAAACAAACAAAGATATAATTGACTTCCTACTCTACTGAGATTAGCTCAAATATAGATCCATCTATTGTAGACAAACTTATATGGAACAAGCATAAGTTTTAAAGAAATGGGCCAACCATTGATTATTAATGAGAACAAGCAAAAGTACTTACAATCCTTTGAATGAAGGTGCAACGACTTCTTCCAGTTCTCCTTGTCCAACCCCTTTTCTCAACTAGTCCACACACAGAATGCAGATTCTTCAGATGGCATCTCACTCATGAGATCATAAGTTAGATGTTTTACAATACTTTCTACCCCCTTTCACCATGAGAAGGCCTCCTTATATAGCCTTGGAGAGACCCAACCACTTGAGATATATTTGGGATAAGTTGAGGATTCCTCTCCTTCAGTTGAGGATCTTCCCTAAGATCATGCCTTGACCATCTATTCGAATCCAACCACCTTCAGGAATTGAGGGATTCTTCCCTGATTTGTCTCAACAAACGTAAAACTTGCTCAGAAAAGGCAACGCTCCCCCAAAAGGGGCACCAAAGCATTATAACGCACCCCTAAAAGGGTGCATAGAGCGCCAACGCTCCTTGATAGTGTATAGGGGAGCGCTTCTCTCCAAAATCCATTTTTGAGTGGTTCTTTCAGTGGCAAAAGGTTTGTACTCCTTGTCAACTGATTTCTCTTCTTCAAAACTAGTCTTTGAGGTGTCTTAAGTGTCTTTATGATGTCGTTAGAGGTACGACATAGGCAAGATGGAAGTATGATGTTTGTGACACTTGCAACACTTGTGGTCAATATGAAACACTTGTGGACAATATGTGACACTTACAACACTTGTAATGACGACACTTACGACACTATCGAAGTGAGTAATTTTGAGGTGTAACAGATTGCCCCCAAAAGTATGAAGTTAGAAGACGATGATGACTGAAGTACTTTGCAGACTTTTTCGAGCAAGGGTATGGATGCAGAGGCTGGAAAAAGATGCGCACAACCATCAAACAAATATTATGACATGTTTCAAACCCAAGGCAGGCATACCTATGCTTGGGTGATAAAGACTTTTTTAGGTATGGCCGCCATAAAATACACTGCAGATCCATAATTATATTGATAAAAAGGTATAGCCACCAATGATACAATGTGGATCTATACTCCCATGACATGAACTGATCGTAGCCACAAAGAATACACAGTGGATCTACGAGATGACAACACATAGCCACGACCAATACAAAGTGGATCTATGTAACAGTATATGTGTCATAGTTCAATGAAACTCCGTCACAACTTGGAAAAAGTATATATCATAGTGATTACTCAACCCAGGTTCTTCTTACCGATCCTGATGTAGTACGAATCTAACCATGTGGATAGATGTCTTGATGTTGAACATGGAAGAAACCACTTGATTACCGATCAATGAGGTAAACCATTAACAAGCACGAGGGAGATCATCATTGGTGTCAATGATTCCCAAGGTACTCTAGTACATTCCAATGAATGTGAATGGATGAGCTGAAGTCGGACATCTGTGGAATCATCCGATCAAAGGTCAATGATGTAAACCTATTATCAGACTTGAGGAGGCCTTCCATTGAGGCATGTAGGTTCCAAGGTACTAACTGATTTCTAAGTCTGGTTCCTAGATAATGTGTTGAAGTCGACAAGAATAGACTCGTCAAAGGAGGGCCTTGATGTATCCCCCATCAATGACACGAAACTGACACAGGGATGTAATTGGTAAATCAGATGAACATGGACTGACATGAGTATTGAAATGAGATATTTGTGATGCCTGACTCTCAAGGCAGATACTTCCCTTGAACACTGGGGCATAATAGTAGAAACATGACATGGACCAAAACATGATACTGCAGTGGACACAGTGACTTTCGTCGAGTGACCCAAAGGAGTAAAATAAACTCAGAGGATTGGCTCAATGCAGAGGTTCAACAGATTAAAATGCATGCAAAGATAAAGTGTCGTGTTCAAGGGCAACCATAAGAGTTACTAGTAGTGTTCTAAAAAATTGCTTGGCTTGCTTCCTTCAATTTTTTCCCCCATCCAGATAGACGAGTACCTCTTTTTGATTTAACGAGCTCGAGGAGGGTAACACATGCTCGATATGACTCACCTTTGGTAAGTCCCTCTTCCTTTGTTTAAAAAACTAGAAGAAGTAAGGGTTCGGTCCCGTATGGGCCCTTCAATGTATGATCGTTTAACGAGTCCAGAGAAGGTAAACTCAATAGTTTTTCATATTTAGAGAGTCTGAAAACAACTTAAAGATGACTCCAATGTTGTCCTTTTTCGTAATTTTAGTCTTGCAAGGCTGAAAAAGAGATAAATTATCACTTGAAAGATGCCCTTTCAAACCTTTTAACAAGTGGGAAAGGAAGCAAGATCACTTGGAAATATTTTCACGTTTTAGAGAGTTTGAAAAGATCTTAAAGACGACTCCAGGGGGTTCCTTTTTTGTTTATCCATACAGGTTTGTAAAAGAGATAAAAATTTACCCAAATGCATTCTCATGTATTGACGAGCACGATAAAGAACAAAGACTAAGCTCGGTATTCCCCCAGCTTGAAAGCTAGTGGCTTAACTCCAGAATGATCATCAAAGGCTAGAGACATGCCCTCCAATCTTCAATTCATTCAACGACTTTGAGGTTGTCACCAATTTCTCTACTAGACGAGAAAAAGGAGAAGGGTGGATGAAAAGAAGGTTCAAGAGAAGTGACTGTTTCATTTTTTAATGAGCTTGACATAGGAAAAGAGAAACTATGCTCATAGCCTTTGTTTCATTTTTTAACGAGCTTTCCATAGAGAGGGAAACTGTAATCATAGCCTCTGTTTCATTTTTTAACGAGCTTGCCACATAGAGGGAAACTGTGCTCATAGATTCTTCTTGATCATGGCTTCCAAGAGGATAATGCTTTTGAAGGACACCATGTCAAAGGGAAAAACTCGGTCATGGCTTCCAAGAGATCTTCACTGGATGGAAGAACATCACTCTGAAAGAAACACATGTCGAGGCTCGCGACAGGGGTAAGGAGATTAGGCTCCAACAACCCTACCGAAGAGATCACCATGTCAACTACTGGATCCAAATCATTAGGAGTTGAAGTCACGAGAGACAACACCACATAATTAACATGTGGCGGGGGTGATACTGTCTGCATATAAGAACCATTTAGGGAGGTAATCCAGTCAGGACCGATGAATGAAAGTTGATAAATAGTCACAATTCTTCCATCACGAGGGAAAGAGATCACATGAAAAAGAGTGGACACAATATCCTTCATGACATAGACATAAACCTGCCCAAGGAGTAAAGCAAAATCCAAGGGGTCTCGGACTACCATGACATCAATAAAGACAATTTTCCCTCCCAGAGTTACAGGAAATTGAGGAAGGATCCCTAAAGGTTGATTGGTTCTTCTGTTAAAAGCCAACAGATTCTGTGTAATCGACACAATCTAAGGACAACCCAAAGTGTGCCAAGAAACAGAGGATAAAATACTAACAGACACACCTTCTTCTATCATCGTTTGAGGAACGTCCCGACCACATACCTGTATTGTAATCTAGAAAGGAATGTGAGAGGGAAGACAAGGTCTAGTCAGCGCACCCCAATAAAAAAGGATGGCCTCATTGCTTGGAGGGGGTTTCATGGGAGAAGGAAGAATGCCCCCCAACATGGTAGATTCTGTATTAACAAGAAAAACGTGGGAAGTATCGGGTTTACTCTCTAGTGGGAGAGTAGGATCAACCGGTGATGGTATCAGATCGACCACTTGGGTTTCATTCTCCAAGGGGAGAATGGGGTCAACAAGTGGAAACAACTTGACCACTTGGGTTGCACTCTCTAACGGGAGAGTGGGATCGACCGAAGATGGGATCAGATCAACCACTTTGGCAATTGGTTCAACTAAGGATGTAACCAGATTGATGACGTGATCATCCAGACTGAGCAATGACGAGACTGGATCAGTCACTTCGGCACTCATCCGAGGAGGAGTGGGATTGACCACGTAGGCACTCTTCAGATGAAGGGTGGGACCTACTGATGGTGGGATCTGATTGACCTCTTTTGTTTCACTCTTTCGATGAAGAGTGGGGCTAATCGATGAGGAAACTTGATCAACTACTTGGGTTTGTGGTTCAATCGAGGAGGAAGCTGGATTGAACACCTGATCAACCGGACTGACCAGAGATGGAACTGGATTGACCAGTCCATCAACTAACGATGGGTGATCTTACAATAACCTTTTGGAAGTTAAATTTTTTCCAAAAGAGAAGAAGCCTCATCCATATGAGGACAAAGGTGAGAGTAATGATCACCTTCACATAACATGCAAGGGAATTTGACAGTTGTCTTCTTCTTACCAACCTTAATGTCACTAGTTGATGGAGTATCACCGACATGAACGGCAGGGGTTGATGAAGTGGAGGACCAAAATTCTAAGACCTTAGGAATACTAGGGCAATCCCTCATAAAATGGTCACCCTTACAAAGAGTGCAAGGGAATTTGGGTTTCGAATTCTTTGTTTTAACCTTATTGACCTCATCAACACTCCCAGTAATATTAACAGTAGCTAGTTGCGTGGATCCAACATTTGATGTAGTTGTAGGCTTGGTCCCCTTTTGGTTCTTCTTCTTCTCTTTTCGTTTCTTCTTCTTCTTATCAATTTGGCTACTCGCTTGAGAGATTTCACTAGGCAAATAAGGAGAAATGGAAGGAGACCCGACGGGTGAAGAAGGAGAAAGGTCGACATGAGGTTGATCTATGGATGGTGTGCTTACATCTGAAGCACCTACATTCAAGATCACTGGAGTGGAAAAAAATCATACCGGTAACCCAATTGTGAGACCTGGAAGGCTCAAAGTAGCAATTTAAGGAGAACCAATGTTTCCGTAAGAAGGAAAAACAAAGGGTTCCCTTGGAAAATGGGTTCCCTCATTGGTCATTCTAGGAATTGACACCATAAAAATAAAAAACCAACCTAGATTTTCCTAAGGAGAACAAACAACACACGCTAAAAAACTAGTAAGCAAGCAAGCAAACAAAACCTTCTCACAATGAGCACACTAGTTGGTGATGAAATCCAACGTCGCGGGAATAAAGTAAGAAGGGGTTGAGATAGAGAGGGTGGAAAAGTTACGTTGACGACCTGCTTAACGGACTTACACCCTGGTGCAAGCTCCCACACACAATCGTGGGTATACCCTCCAAGGAGCCCAAGTGAGTTTGGCCAACGTCGATTCTAGGTACCATGAAGACTTGCCCCTCTGCAGTCACCTTGTGTAAAGACCCTAAAGAGATAGGCCACTAAGATTACCAACTACAACAATGATGCCTGTGGAAACAGTCGACAGTCTTATCCACGCGCAAGGGCAGGGTATCTAGCCCGAAATCAACTTGAAAGGCTTACACTCATCATTATGGGTATACCTTCAAGTGAACCCCATAATAAGCGCAATCTCCACACCAAGACCAAAAAATCAAGGTGAGTAACTCTGCTAGTCTCAATGCGACCTCGTGATTGACCCCTATGTGAGAAGGGATTCTCAGGACAAAATGTAGCAATTGGATTTCACCACTCCTAACAAAAGATCCTATGTTTGTTTGTAGCTTTGGAAATTTATCTTTCACACCTATTCCAAAGCCCTACAACTAATCTAATGTAGGTTTGCTACTAGAAAATATAAAAATGTGTAATTAATTTTTAGTTTAGCGCTTGATTTTTAAGGCTGTTGTTACTCAAAAGGGAAATGGTGTGGACAATATGGTGTTTTGACCGACTCGAAAGTTATGCAAAGAGATGAAGATGCAATCTTTTCATTTCAATGAAAGCTATGCTACGAGAAGGAGAAAACATTCATCATTCCCGAATGTACAATGTCTCAAAATTTTACTAAACTCATCGATATCAAGATTTTCAAGAAATGAGACAAATAGAATGTACACCAATACATGATTCATGGGCCAAAAAATGTCAAGAATCATGTAATTTCACTACTTCAAATGCAAGCATTCAATGAAGACAATAAAATACGAAGAAGAACCCAAGAGATGATAGGGAGAAAGAGAAAACACTCAAAACCAATTTCTTGGGAAAATGACCTCAAAGATCAAAAGGAAAAGTGCAAAAGACCTTTGAATCTCCTTACAAAAGTTTTCACTCAGTCAAATAAATGAGAAGAAAACAACAAATTGACTCTAAATCATCAAAGACAAAGAATGACTTGAAGGTAAGGAAAAACATCAAAATTCCAAACAAGAAGTGATCAATCCTTAGAAAACAAAGTGTTGAAAGGCCAAATCAAGGATGTACAAAGATGACAAGACTCTAAGCAAGTGCCAAAAAAAAAAATTGAACTTCAGAGAATGAAAACCCAAGAGATTTTACACAAAAAAAGGGTAGCGCTCTGGTGTAAGGGGCACCAGAGTGTTATAATGATCTGTGCAAGACCATCAGGGAGTGCTAGCGCTCTGATAACTAGGGCAGGGGAGCGCTAGCCTCTAAAAATTCAGAAAAATGCCCAGAAAACCCAAAAAATCAAGCAAACTCAGTCAATCAAATTGAGTGTAATGAAATCAAGAGCCAATCAATCAGATCTAAGAATCGAAAAAAGACAGTATGTAGAAGGTCAAAGAATGAGAAAAATCCAAGACAAAACCTAGGAAAGGAAACAAAAAATCAGAGCTACATCCCCAGCAGAGTTGCCAATTTCTGTTGTAGGTGAATCCCCCTGCAAACAAGTGGATTCCCTCTTGGTATCTAGACTCCTAAGGCCAAGACAAAAAAGTGCTTAATATGGACATTGAATTCCTTTTAGATCTAATCAAGCTAATAAATGAGAGATAAAGAGTACCTTATTAGTGACGTTCATCCTTGAAAATTTCTGGTTGAGCTTTGATCATGATCTCCTTGATAGGTCCTGCAATACAAACAAAGATACAATGGAATTCCTACTCTACTGAGATTAGCTCAAATATAGATCCATCTACT
>ML797857.1:122928-137249 GCA_009831015.1 Picea engelmannii
CTGAGTGTTCCAGCATCAACTGGATGGAAGCACCTACTTCCATTTATACAGGCACAAACTTGCATACAGAAAACTATGTGTTTTCCCTAGCACCACCCTGCCACCCTATTTTCTAGCAACAACTAGATGAAATATACAACTTCCAGTATTTAATAACCAACTTGAATAACAGAGGACTACAATCCCCCCTAGCACCTCCCTGATTATAAATAAATGATTGAATAACCAACAAAACAAATATATCAATTCTTACCACTTCTTCTCTGTTATGCAATTCTTCTATGCTTCACTATTATTTTGTTTTGTTCATACTTGGCTTGACTTTATGTCTCTTTCTATCTGTTATTTCTCTATTACTCTCATGCTCTTTGGTATGTGTACATTCTTCTCTCTTCACCTTTTCTGTTTTGTTCAACTTTCGTTTTTCATCTATGAGTTTGATCTCACACTGTGCATACTCTGATTTTCCTTTCTCCCAGCTCAACTCATTTTTTCCAATGAGAAAAAACAACCTAACTCAGTCACGACCTTTGTATTTGATACAAATGCATCAATTTTGTTACACCTCACATCTCCAAGAAAAAACTGCCAAGCAACCAAATCGCCAATCGCCCAAGAGCTATGATTCAATTCTGCTAACTGAATCGTAACTGATCAATAATCTATGAAGTGCAACAGTAACCTTCGATCATATTGCCGAGATAATCAGCTTCATTGGATTAAACACACAGAGACTTGTTGATTTATCAAATATGTTCCTCACGAACTTTACCTGTGTGAACTAGCACCGGGCGTGTTTCTCCCCACATGCCCACTTGATGTGACCATATGCCAAACAAAAGTCATTTCGCGATTTTGCGTTTCGGGTGATCGACTGTGAGTCACCTCAATTTTCCCAACTTGTGAAACTCCAAAGTGGAGCATAGAAACACTAGCTCCTTCCCTTCTCTTTCACTAATGTGACCACTGGCTATGACCACAACCCTATTAAAAAAAAATATTTCATGATTTTGCATCTCCGATGTGGAGCCTAGCGATGTGTTAGCTCCTCCCTTAATACAACGACGATGTGACCTTGGCTATGACCACAAGACAAACATTCAAGTGTTTCACGTCTTCGCGACTCATGATGTTGGAGGTTAGAGCACCTCCCTTCTTCTGATTCTCGAACTCCCGACTTCAATCACCTCAGATCAACAGTCTGAGATTTCCCGTGACTCAATAGTCGTGATTACCTTCTGTATTTTGAGATTTTGCGAGTTCCTGTCTGACATGGTCTACAACTGTCCTTGCTGACATGGATCTCCTCTCATGGCACTTTTTGTTCTTCTAGATCTGACGACCCAGATTAGTCCTCGATCCAACGGTCAAGATATCCTCTTCACGAACTCAGACTTCATATCAGATCAAGGGTCTAGATCCTTGGTGATCCGATGGCCCAGATCATTTCACGACTTTTCATATTGTGAGTTCCTAAAACTCTCACCTTTGACTTCTCCAGCTCATGAGTTAGCGAAATGATGATCTCTCACCACGTGTCCTCTAGATCCAATGGCTCAGATCATTTCATGATTTCACATATCACGAGTTCCTACAAATATCACCTTTGACTTCTCCAGCTCGCGAGTCAGTGAAATGTTGATCTCTCACCACATGTCCTCAGGATCTAATGGCTTAGATCATTTCATGATTTCTCATATCGTGAGTTCCTACAACTCTCACCTTTGACTTCTCTAGCTCGCAGTCAACGAAATGTTGATCTCTTTCCACGTGTCCTCTGAATCCAATGACCCAGATCATTTCATGACTGTGAATATCACGAGTTGGAGGATGGCTCTTGGCCATTATCCTCTTCGTAGTTATACTGGATCCAATGATTTCTAGTCCTTAGCGCCCCGATCCGATGACTGAGGTCTAATCTCCTCCTCTGCACTCTTTTGAGTGTCCTCATTTTTTTTCTCCTCGATGTTGTTCTTTCCATCAATCTTCTGAGTTTTATCGCTGTTGTTCTTACCATCAATGACAAGCACATTATTTTTCTAAAAGATATGCCAACATCCTTGTTAATTATTCAATTGCTTCTATAATGTTTTCATCTTTAAACCTATGCATGCATGTTGATATAGTTGCTTTAACCATTAACTCATAAGCTAATGATCAACATTCATTAAAAATCACATAGAACACAAGGTTTATCATGGTTCACCCCCCTCCCAGAGCTTCATCCACAAAGATATGTCTTCTTTGCTCTTTTATTTATTCTGCTGCAAAATCTTGCACTACACTCATTACATATTTAGTAATATAATCAAGTTTGAGGGTAAGAACCCTATGTGAGGCTGAGTAGATCACACAAGGATCCTCAGCCTGTGACCTAACCCTCAAGAACTACCTGACTCAACTCTTCTACAAGACTTATTATCCTCAACAACTTACCAAATTCATAATAATCAATTCTCTCTATTATTATCTTAACCGACCTCTCGTATATATCTACTCTCCCTAGACCTCCTAGGTCCTTATTTATACTATTTTATCGACCTATAGTCATTACAATCTTGTTAAAAACCATAAACCTATCATGGTTAAGCTTGTATGCATGCACACCATGTTGTTTTTCCTCCTGCATGCTGCTTTTCCTTCTTTTTTTGCGTGTTGCTTTCTCACCACTTGTTGCGCGTGCTCCAAAATTAGGTCTTCCTTTCCAAAAATAGGTCTTTTCGAAAATAGATCTTTTCTCCAAAAATAGGCCTACACCCAAAATAGAATTCCTTCTAAAAATAGGCCTGCACCCAACATGCCCCCAATACTGACATGTGGCTTGTCCCGAGCCACTCAGGTATTGCATGCTCCCTATACCACCTTTTCCAAACTATGGAACTTCTCGATTAGTTCCTTTCCTTTTTTCCTCATCTGCACAACTTTGTCTGTTAGCACCTCCACTGTCTGTGTTGTTATCTCTTCATGTAGTAATGTTGCGCCCTCTAAATGTGCATGTTCCATACTCGTCTTTTCTTCCTACAGTTGTGCAATCATCTGTGATTCTTGTTCCTGGAGGGGTTCCAATTGGGTGTGTCTACATTGTATTTAACTCTATCTACAGTGTCTTCATTTCTTGAGTTCCCTTCAAGCGGTCCTAATACTCATTGTTTTTTTCCATTGCTTTATCTCTTGTATGGAAACACTAATTTTCTCCTCTTGTTGGTCCCAGTGTTGGACCTTATCATCTTCTTCTAAAACGATCCAGATATGCACAATTTTGTCGAATAGCTTTGCGACTTCCCTTGCCTATTTTTCCATCTCTGCTATTTGGAATGCAGATTGTTGTTCTCTCTATTCTCTAACCTCTGAAGGAGTCATAGGATTAAGATTTTCTTTGAGCTCCTTGATTTCCTACATATATCCCTCTTGTTTGTGAAATAATTTTTATATTTTCCTTTGTGCTCCTCTCTAGTGCTTGTGCATTGTCTGGGATACGGTCGTATACCATTGTTAGCCCTTGTTCTATATTATCAATGTGTTCTTTCTCCTCCTCCTTCTCTGAGTTCAGTTGGTTGCAGGTTATTTGTAACATTTTGGTGACTCACCTACCCACCTCCAAGTTAGTCCCATCTGCACAGGCTTTGGATCGCACTTCTTGCATTATGTTGGCTTGGAGTCCGTATAATGGCTTGGTGGGTATTTGTACCATGAATACTTCAAATTTCTGAATTTCCCCCCTGGGTTTCTATGTAATATCTTGATCCATTCTAATCATTTAGTGAGTGATTGTGAATGTCTCCCTTCCTTTCAATACCAACTGTATTGTCCCCTCTCTTTCTTTCTATGCAGGGGGTCATTGTGTCTTTTCCTGTCACTACATTGTAGCTTCTGGTACTGCTTGAATCTGTAGTTTTTGTAGAGCTTCATGGAATTCTATGATATTGGCCATGATCTCTTCTCTTTTTTCCACTGTAATACATACTGCCTCTTCTCCCTTGTCTTGGACCTTGTTCACGACGAATTCAACATCATCCTCTGTCAGGGTGATGATTGGGTCTTATGTGGTATACTTCATCTTTTTGCATGTTTGTTCTACTTGTGTTTTCTTCCTTTTCATATGTGAGGGTTGTGCACCACTCGTTGTAACCTATACCCTTTCTTCACCATCCTGTGATGCGTCCCTAGTTCTGATGTCCTGTTGGTTGTCTGTCCTAGGTACTATTGTTTCCCTCCTTGGTATTTTGGGTACTACGCTGCTTCTCGATGAATGATTCTGCGTTGCAGCCTTTCTAGTGTTATCGGTTGGGTTGTTTGTTTCTATTGAGGAACCTACTTTAGCCTTTTCCTTGGGCTTGGTGGATTGTGTCACGACTAACCTTGTTGTTGGTTTTTCTACTGACAACTTCCACTGCGTTGGCCAATCTCTAATTATCCAGTCAATTTCTTCCTTGGTGACACAATATTGCATCTCTAGCCATGACTTCTTTGGATCCCTTACAGCCTGGATCCACATGTGATGCTTGGATGCCTTGGACCTAGCCATCCATTCATTTTTATGGATTACCTCCACAGGAATGCACCACACATTGGTTGTGCACTGTTGTATTTCTTCCAACAACATCGCAAATACTGTTTTATTTGCTTGTTTATTTTTATTGTCCTTGGCCTACCAGAGGGACTCATATCTGGCCGCATAGAATTTTCCTTTCCTATCCAGGAAGGATAAAAACTTTGGCTCCTTCCACCCTGCTAAGGCTATAAGAATGATGATCCAAGAGTTATGGAACTTGGTTCCATTATCCTGCGCATCTTTGCAATCAACCAAAAATTGGTTCAGCGGGTACATTTCCCAACTAAACATCACTCCTTTCGTGCACGGTGCGGCTACTGCTATGACTCCTGCTGGAGCTTCCTCTTTTTTGCATTTCCTTAGCAGCTTGCAAGCCATAATATTGTTGGTGAACCTTTTTGCATTGTCATTAATGTCCTTGAGTACAATTCCCATGTTTCCCCTACTGGTGTCAAACTATTCTTTTACCAACTCAGTGATTTCCTTCTCGCATGCCTTGTTATCCAAGTACTCCTCTAGTTGCATGTCGCATGTAGGTAATCCTGTGATCTTGGAAATCAACACCACATCCAGTTGTACTGGCCTATCCATCCAAAGGATGCCGCCATGTACTCGGGCTAATAATTTTTTGATGTAGAGCCCGATGTTTTTACGGTGCCTGAAGTGCGGTATATCCAAGAGGTTCATTATGTCAGATTTGTATAGCCCTATTATCCATTGTGTGGGATCCATTATCAGTTTACCTAGGGGTCCAATTTCCCATGTGTTTGCTACGTAGGTTTCTTCAGCCAAATTTGGGAATTTGGTCACATCGTGCACATCATGATCCGAGTACCTAAGTTTTGGCACTTTTCCGAGCATATTGTCCACAATAACCACTATGTTTGGGAGATATGAAAGTGTGATGTATGTGGCATCCTGTGCCTTTCTTTCTGACCGACAATAAACAAACCTTCCTCTATAATTTTTGCATCCTCTTCTTCCCTCTCGGAGTTCATCTAGTTGGTGATGTCCTTGACCAACACCTCTTCTCCATCATGGCCTTGTTGCTGACACGTCGTTTCATCAGGTGTAGCGAGTGTTTTAGGATTAAGATCCAGGATACAATTATGGGTCCTAGAACTCTGCCCTACTTCCCCTTGCAGTGTTGTTGATGTTTCCTCTTCAACCCATGTCAAGTTGATTGACTCTATGTCTGCAGTAGTGATATCTTCCTGCTCGATAACATTCTCAGGCTCCCTCAGCCTTTCCTTCCATCTTGGCTCTGTTTAGTAACCCGTACATACTGGCCTGGAGCGTCAAACTTTGGTGGTGTCACCTTCTATCTAATTTGCATGCTCTCTTTCTTCTTCGTACAGTTATATCCAGGGAACGCACTTTGTATCTTGCTATGTGCTAAAAAATCACTAAGTGTTGAACTGACATGTGCTTTCCACACTTTATAGACCCGGTCATAACTAATTTTCACTTTTTGTGTGCATTTGCATCGAGTGTAATTTTTCCTGCGTGTTGTCTTTTGATGTTGTCACAGTAATTGATGTGCACAATTTTTTCCCCAATTTCTTGTTGTTTAGTCAACTTCTGCCTCTTTTTTTGCTTTTGTTCTTTTTCTATTTTTGTATTCAATTTTTGTTCTTTTTCCCTTTTTTATTTATTTTTATCATTTTTTTTCCTAATATATACCATAGTACACTAGATACATGACTTTCATACTGCACTATAACTTTTAAGGGTTAGTAGGTCAATGGTCCTTGTACAGTTTCAATCGACTACCGTTGATCATTCCTTTCAGTTATGTTCCTCCCAAGTCCTTTAGTTGTACATATCCCCCATTTGTGACAGTATTTACTTCATATGGTCCTAGCCAATGCATTCTAAACTTACTAGGGTGTTGCAAAAATTTGTTGTCATAGAGAAGAACTAGGTCTCCCTCCTTAAAGCTCGTCTTTTTAATATTTCTGCCATGACAGGATTTGTCCCTTTCTTTCTGTACTTCCTAGTGAAATCCTGCTAGAATATTGTCCTCTTCCATTTCCATTAGTTGGCTTAGTCTCGCCTGTACTGCGCCTCTTTCTATCATGTTGGCAATTGCTGCTACGCATAGAATGGGTACCAAAAATTCTAATGTAACCATTTCTTCCTACCCATAAACCAGTCTGAATGGTGTTTGTCCTGTCAACTTCTTTCATGTGGTCCTGTATTCCCACAATACTATTGGTATTTTCAAGTCCCAATCAT
Organism: Picea engelmannii; assembly: GCA_009831015.1. Classification (NCBI taxonomy): domain Eukaryota; kingdom Viridiplantae; phylum Streptophyta; class Pinopsida; order Pinales; family Pinaceae; genus Picea; species Picea engelmannii. The sequence goes on from ML797857.1 coordinate 129,719, forward strand.
CCCTATTAACATTGCATATCTTAGTCAATGCATTTTCCAAAATATTATTGAAAGCTTATATTGTTCCATTTTCTTGAGGATGATATGGTGTACTCTTTTGGTGATAGACTTCAAACTCCTCAATCATCACCCTGATGGTATTATTAATAAAATGAGTGTCTTGGTCACTCATCAATATCCTGGGACATTCAAATCCCGTGATCAAATGCTAAAATAAGAAGTGTTTTGTTGTATCTCTGCTACAATCTTTCATTGATGTTGCTTCTGCCCATCTCGTTAAGTATTCCGTCCTAGTAATGATAAATCTATCTCTTGACCTTTTTGCTGGTGGATTAACAAGTCCAACAAAGTTTATTTCCCATTTATCAAATACTTGCATAGTTAATTATGGTCTTAGGGGCATCTCATCACTTTTGTTGGGTTTTCCAACCCTTTGACAGACATCACAGTTCTGGCAATATTCCTTGGCATATTTATGGATTGTTGGCCACCATAATCCTGCACATAATTCCTTCTCCATGGTGGATTTTCCTGCATAGAGTCCTCCAAATATACCTTCACAATCTTTTTCCAAAATTATGGGTCGTTCATGTTCCAATACACACCTTCTCAAAATACTATTTGTGCCCATGTTGTATAAATGACCTGCAATGAGTTGATAGTCTGCAACTCTGACTACCAGGTTTTTATTTTTCGCGATGCTAAAGTCTTATGGTGCAACCCCTGTACTTAAGTATTCAATAATATTAGCGAAGTATTAATCAGCTATCTGTACTAAAAATAACCATGCATCAGGGAAGTTGTCTTCCAAATTAGTAGGTTCTTCTCCATTGGTTACCCTTGACAGGTGATCAAGTCCTACATTCAACTTACTTGGTTTGACTATCACTTTGAAATTGAATTCTTGGAATAATAATAGCCATCTACAGATCCTCCCCCCCAACACTCTCTTGTTGAATATATATTTGAGGGTAGAATGGTCTGTGAACATTTTAAAGTGTTTACCGAGTAAATAGTGCCTGAATTTATGAAGTTCATATACCATAACTATGCCTTCTCTTGATGTGGTGTTGTAATTCTGCTCAAATTTTGACAACTTTCTTCTTGCAAAGGCTATAGGATGGTCTAAGTCCCCTACTCTTGTTTGTGCCAGAATTGCTCCAAGTGTTATAGTTGATGCATCTACGTTCACATGAAATGTCTTTTCCCAATCGAGAAATACTAATATAGGTGTTGCCACCATATTTTCCTTTAGAGTGTTCAATCCTTGCTAACAATCCTCATTCCACTGAAATCGGGTGTCCTTCTTTAACAATTTTTCCATTCGTACAGTAATCTGCGCATTTTATAAACTTCCTGTAATAGCTTGTATGTCCTATTGTTTCTCTTAACTGATGCACGAACTGTGGTGGTGGTAAATTCACAATGACTGCAATATTAGTAGGGTCAACTAGTAAACCTTGTTTACACACTATATGTCCCAACAATATCCCAAAATTTGTACCAAAAATTCATTTCTTGATGTTTAATGCTATCTGACATTTCTTGCATCTTTCCAACATTAGTCTTAACACTTCTACATGATCCTTTAACAGATTATATACAGTCCAATCATCTAGATATACTTCTAGAAACTGATGTAGGAATTCCTTAAAAGTAGCTATGACTACTCTTGAAAAAATGGTTGGTGCATTCTTCAATCCAAAGGACATGACTTTATATTGGTAGGATCCCCATCCTATGGTGAAAGTAGTCTTATACATGTCCTCTGCAGATATTTTGATCTGATGGTAACCTAAGAATCCATCTGTAAATGAATATGCTTCCTGGCCTCCCACATTCTCTAAGACTTCATCTGTAAAAGGGGTAGGGAAAGGGTCATGTAAGAAAGCATAATTGATTTTCCTTAAATATACACAAATCCTTATCCCCCCTTGCTTCTTTTCTTGGAATACCATAGGACTGATCCATTTAGATTCCTCTACTAGTTCTATGATACCATCTTCCAACATTCGATCAATTTCTTCTTTCACTTTCTTCTTATACAATCGACTCAGTCTATAAGGTCTTTTCCTGAAAGGTTTATCCTTAGGTTTGAGGGGTATCTTCATCTCACCCAGTTCCCCTGCTATGCCTTTCATCTCTATAAAGGTTGTTGGAAACAGGTAACTATATTGACGCAATAACTCTATTATTCTTTCTATTGTTTTCTCATCCGAATAGTCTCCAATACTTTCCATTTTACGATTTCCATTCATCCCAATGTTTACTTTCTTAACCCTGATTGGTGCAACAAATACTACTGACTCCGTAGATGGAACTTCCACCTCTCTCTCTCCTTTAATACCTATAATCTGAATGTTGTGCGGATCATCTTCATCCGGTGGTTCCTCTTCGATATGATAGAATGAGAGTAATTCTTTAACTGTCTGTTTGTTCTATTGTTGATATTATGTCATGATTTCAACCTCTGGTTCATCAATAAATATCACTCCTCGTATCAACTTCAACACTAAATCAATGTTGGGGTTCTCATGTTCAAATGAGAAGGTTACTACAATTTTTTTTTGTAATCCTATCCAGTATGTAGTGCCTCTGTGCATCTCTTGGTCTATGTACCAGTTCCCTGGGGTCCCTTATAATGTATGGATAAAATGATGAGGCCATTCCTCCAGTGGTGTCATCCTCCATTGTGTTCTTCACTTCTCCAAGTGTTCCACTGTTGTGCCTTTCCCATCATACTTCTGGACTCTATTGCTCCTCGATTATGTGCCAAATCTAATGTGAAATAATTGTTTACATTGATACCAATCCAAAATTGTTTCTTTGTGCGCACCCCACCATCTTGCAGGTGTTTCCTTGAGTGAAATATCTAGGGATAAGAGCCTCTGATTTTCTAATACTTCCTCTTCATATTTTATCAAGAATTCCTCTAAGTCATTTAGCCCATGAAAACTAGGAGGTTCTCTTATCTCTGTACCAACCCATCGTACTGCACAATCTATTCTTGCACATCTCCTTGTGGAAACTTCATGTAATCATTGTTTCCAATTATCCAAACCTGTGTTTGACTCAGAAGCACATGATGTAATGCTTCTCCAGCTAAGTACCTCATTTGCAATTGGGTTAACATAATCCTCTTCTCGCATGGTGGTTCTGTACAACTGGTTTATTTCTTCCAGATCCAAACAAGTGGCCTCTACAAACCTTTTTCCTTCTGAAGGTTCCAATGGTGCAATGACTCTATAGTCACCTAATTCAAAAGTCATTTTTCTTGTCTTCAGGTTGATTATATCTTGGTTATCAAATGCCCAATCCAATCCAAGCAATTTTGGGTAAGGTGTTGTGCCATCTACTATCTCTATTACTTCAAAATATGCCATAGTGCGCACTCCATCCAAATCTACTATCACACCTTAAAGCCTTCCAATTGGTAACACTTTGTGTTGATTTGCTAGTTTCAATTGGATGGGTGAATACCTAGTGTGGGTTCTCCCATACACTACCATGTCTTCTTGGGCAAGACATTTACTTCAGAGCCTAAGTCCAGTATAATATCTCCCATGTTGAAATCCACAATATTAGCATTTAGTTTGAATTCTCTGCTTTTCCTTCTTCTTGTATGGAGATGATTCACTGTTTTTTGCTCTAACTTCCCTTCTACCTCTGTCTTGCATCTTTCTAGCAGATTTTTTAATATTTTAACAGATGATGGATCATTCAATAACTTAACACATGATTGCAAAAAAATCTTTACGTAACTTACTTGCTCTAAACGTTTTCCTTCACTGGTATGGTCCATTAAGGATGGCATCTCGTACATTAGTGAGTTCTGAGTTTGTTGTGTGACTGATGTAGACGTAAAAAATTTCTTTAGAAACTCTTGTCTGGCCTACTTAAATGTTTCATTTTCTTTTCATGCATCAAACTACTTCTGTGGCTCAATATTCTTCTTAACCCATTGGTGTTGCGTTGGATCTTTTTTTGTTGCATCAGTCCCTATCTTGGCTCATCCTCGAGTGACTATATTGATGTTTCTCCCATCATCCCTGGATTCTGCAGAGATTCACTGGACATTCTGGTTGTTCTAGTTCCTCTTTTCTTGGATCTTTCCTAATAGTGTTGGGTAGTCTTATGTGTCATGATCTACTACACGACAGTACATACATGATGTTGGTGGAAATGTACAATCCCTTTCATAATGTCTTGGTTGTTGGAAGTTGTGGCACACTAATGTTCCTTTGCCTCATCCAAATCCTCCTCTGCCTCGTCCTCCACCTCTGTATCCACCTCGATCTCCTCGTGGTGAGTTGTATTAGGGTACCTGGTTATACTATGTGAGGTTATACTGCGGCTACACATTATTGTACTGAGGTTGCGTATTGTTGTACTGTTTTTGCACATTGTTGTATGGTGGTGGTACTTGGATGAACTGAGGTGCAACTTGTCTTGTCATCATTTTTTCTTGCACCCTATAAGTATCTAAAGTTCTTTCTCTCATCAGCTCCATCATTCTACAATCCTTATCATCATGACCCACTGATTTGCAAAAATTGCAATATGAACATTTGGGTACTGTCTTATACTTCTGCATAATTGGACAATGATATGGATCATGCCCATGTGTTTTAAAAATCTCTCACCATGGTATTCATGTTGGTAAGGGGTTTGGTACTCCTGTTTCCATATACTACGCAAAAGTTGGATATTCATTCTTATGGTTTCCTTCTGTCCTGCATAGGGTACACCAAACAACCTCTCTTTTCTCTTTGCCCTTATTTTGGTTAAGTTGAAATCTTAGATTCTTCAAATCCTCCTTCAACTCCTCTATTTTTGGATATGTCTTCTGATACTGGTTCTCTTCGAGTTGTAAGGCTTCCTGAGTTTGAAAATTTTGTTTTCTAATGGGTATTTCAAGTGTGGTAACGACGAGCTCACAAATAAGTGCCTATGTTGCATGTCAATAATTACATTATTCAACTTACCTTTCAGATGTTTGAACCTCTAATAAATCTCCCAAACAGAATCACATGTTTTTTTACTAATTTCAATCATTTCATTCATGTATTGGTCTTCTGAGCTTGGCTTCTTAAATTCGTTTACTAGTATTTTTTTCACATCTGCGATAGTATTTGGTACTCCCTACAGACTGTTTACATCTAGGCTCATGTACCAGTCCAATGTGTGGTCTCTTAGTGTGGTAGCTAACTGTGGAGGCTTTATATCCCCATCTTTGATTTTCTCTACTTCCCATATCTTCTCACAGATGAATAAGTGCTTTTCAAGGTCCTCTGATGCCTCTCCCTGAAATTTTGGTAATCTGATCATGAGATCATGTCCTGCCATTTTGAACTGTGTTGAACTAATGCCTCCGCGCGGTATAGAAACTTGACTATTACTTCCTAAACTAGCTCCCCCAGTTAATTATCCTTGATTGGATCCATGTCCTGTTTCTTTTATTCCACTAAAATTCAGTTTTCGAAACACTGGTGTTCTTTTTGGTGTATTATTCACACATAGGGTTGTAGGTTCCACACTGACAGTGATCTGGATTGGAGTCCTGACTTCTATTCCTAACCCTAGACCTCATGTTTTCCTTTCATGTGTTCTGCGTAGGATTTCCTCAATCTGCTCCACATCCTGGAGATCGTCTACCTCTTCTTCATCGTTTTTCAATCCCTCTCTGTCAATTATGGCTCTCTTCTTTTTATTCATTATATATTGGTAGGGTACTCCACTGTGCGTCTTTCCATTTTTTTCCATTATCTGCTTTATCTAGTATTATTACATCATGATTGGGTCTATGGCCTCCTTCTTCTTTCCCTTATCCATCTCCTCTTCCATATATCAACCAATTGTCAGTGCTTCCCCCCCTTCCCCCATGCACGCAGGGAAGTTTAGTTGTATGATTCCATGGTAATCACACCGTTGTCATATAATAAAATCTTGATTGAAGTATACAATGATCTGATGTACCTACCTCTGGATCCTTTTAGAAAATAATTCTCTTCTGCATTATAAGACTTCATGGTATCTACTGCAAATTCGGTGATAAACATTGCAACAATATTGTCTAACCATAAATCTATTGCACACGAAAATTTGTTATTAACTTGTTGTAACTGTGTGATATCCACATGATTCCTGTAGTGTCCCCAAGATCGAGCCCTTTGTAAGTCTAATGTATGAAATTAATTGTAAATATGTGTTATAGGCTGGTGATCCAAGTTTGTATAAGCCGATGGGCTTATGTGATTGTTAGGATGGAGAGCCTAAGGGTTGGAGGCCAAGGGCCTGATTTTGTACCTGTATGTATGCAGCACATTAATAAAATATAAACACTACTGCGTGCAAACCAACCACGATGAATGAGTGATGGGGGACTGAGATTACACAGAGTGGGTAAGGAATTAGGGGCTGGAAGGTGGGAAAAGAGGCTAAGTGTTGAGCCTAGGGGCTTAAGCCTTGGGAATAATATTTTATTATTATTCCAAAGAACATGTGCATTTTATGTTTTTTTTATCCTAAGTTCAACCTTGGTGCATGCGAATAAAACGGCCAAGATGAGCCATGAGAGGGGTTCCTCCTCCATTCGACCCCTGACTGCCTGAGGTGAACTGGTCTGACCTCTACAGAGAAACCCTCGTGCATCTTCTGAACCAAAAGGTGTGTATCTGTGTTTGTTCTGGGATAACCGGTACATCCTCTATCTAAATAGTTCGAACCTGTGTTGACCCCTACGTGGATTGTTTGTCACATGTCCCCGAGAACAAGAGAGTGAGTCTATCCTGTGTTGTTGGATTGAGAAATAAGAAGTGACTTGCCATTGTTGAACCTGTTGGAAAGTCCATGTCTATTTTTCCCATGGGTTGTTGTGGCCAAACAGTGTTGGACTGTGTGTGGCTTGTTGGCCAGTTGTGCAACACTCTCTCTCGGTGAGAGAGGTGATTGAGGTTGGAAGAACATGTGGCTTGGCCTATGAGTGACTCTCTCCAGGTGAGAGAGTGCGCAGAGGAAGGAGAGAACTCCTGGAAGGAACCTTGTAGCTGCCACAGAGCTCTGAGACTTTCGGTCCGGTCTGTTGCTGTAACCCAAGGCAAGGGAGGTTAGTAGTCGAAGGCCTGTCTAGGTGACAGAGAAGGTGTATAATCTTGGGGTGGAATAGGCATGTGGGGAAGGAGAGTTTGTGGGCAGTGAGCATGAGTGGTTCCTGGGAGATAATTCCTTCCTTATGACTGTGCATTTTCCCTGTAACCTCAGCCTAGCCTAGGATTCTCTGCCTTGGGGGTGGAGCTTAGTCCTAGCTCGGGGGTGACCCACTGTTGAGCTGACAAGTAGTGTGGTCTAAGGATGGGAGGTTCGTGGAAGGCCTGCACTTGGTTGGTGGAACTGCCACTGTTTCAAAGATAAGTACCAAATGATGCTTTAATTATGTTTTTGTATCCCTGTGTATTATAATTATCATGTATTATGTTGTTCATTTGGATTAATGTTATTTCCATGGATTATTTATGTTAGTAATAATTCTTAG